>JAPYZI010002386.1:0-23828 GCA_030523105.1 Ophioninae sp. A BG-2022a | reverse complement strand
AATAAAAACAATGGTTTCTCCTATTTTTACTAAATTGTAAGCAAAATAATAAAACCCAAACAAATGCTGGGAAACAATTGAATAAAAACAATGGTTTCTTCCTTTTTTACTAAATTATAAATAAAATAGTAAAACCCAAACAAATGCTGGTACAGAATTGAATAAAAAGGGAAGAAACAATGGTTTCTTCCATTTTTACTCCATTGTAAAGAAAATAATAAAACCCAAACAAATGCTGGTAAACAATTGAATAAAAAGGGAAGAAACAATGGTTTCTTCCATTTTTACTCCATTGTAAAGAAAATATTAGAACCCAAACAAATGCTGGTAAAAAATTGAATAAAAAGGGAAGAAACAATGGTTTCTTCGATTTTTACTCCATTGTAAAGAAAATAATAAAACCCAAACAAATGCTGGTAAAAAAATTGAATAAAAAGGGAAGAAACCATTGTTTCTTCCATTTTTACTTAATTGTTTACCAGCATTTGCTTTTGTTATTCCGTATCACTTACATATATATATATATATCGGATTGCAATCAGGTTTTAACCAAAGTATAAATAAATGAACATTATTAATAATCATTTGTATTAATCGGATAAAATGATTAAAAATTGAATATCGAATTTTAGAAACTCGGATTGTTTTTGGCTTTTATTTTGTTGATTATGATGGAGAAGGAGGTGGATGCTGATTATGTATCACGATGCTCCGTTAATCGGGTCGTTGTATCCTGCTGTATACATCGACCCGAAAGGAGGATATGAGGAAGATACATCTCCTTCCCCAGCCGAGATATCCGTTCGTGGCAAGCTGGTTCCCGAGAACGATGTATCCGATCGAGCAGTTTCGGCCTATCTCCGTTTTGCATTAGTCGAGGTTTCGAACCACTATCGTACAACACTCGCGCAATTCAACGGAATTGTTGGTAGACTATTATCACTGGTCACCCACGAATCATCGATCATTGCGGGCCTTTGGAAAGCGCCCTGTCAAAATGATCGGTCGATCGCTCAGGCGTACCTGCCCGTTCTCCATACAATTGCTGTATCATCTAACATACTGCACGTGTAATGCACTCAGGGGGGACCCCACTGTGACGTTCAATGAAATAAGATTTTTTCATAAATTTTTCCAAATTAATGGTTTTTAGATTCAATAAAATATATCCTGTCCAATGTATGTTTGGAAAAAGATTCAAGTTTCAAGTTTATTTTTATTTAAACAAAACATTAGTAATAATTTATTTTTATTTTTGTTTAAGTATATTTTTATTTATTTATATGTTTTTAAATTTATATTTTATTTATATTTATATTAATTTATATTTTATTAAGTATATTTTCATTTATTTTTAAGCTTATTTTTATTTTTATTTAAACTAAATAGTAGTAATAGTAATGGCAGAGTTTACAGAAATTCCCAAGCGATCAGAAATTGCCACACTCTTGGTGGGAATCTCTGGTTCGATTTATTTGATGAGAAAAAAGAAAAAGTACCCTCTATCTGTATTAATATCGCTATATTTAAGCCTGGTTATTCTTTATTCTATTTATTTTCACAAATATATTCACTTTTCGAAATAAACAATTATATTTTTGTCTAAAATATTGTCATTCCAGATGCATTGAGAAATATTAATTTAGAAAAAAAAAGATTATGCTCAATGATAGCGATTATAATTACAAAAAAGCTCGAGTTATCGTCTGCAGCAGTTTAAAAAAGTCGTTTTGAAAAATCTATTGAATGAGAACGATAAGAACAGCCGCTGTACGCCCTCCTACTAAAACTGCCGTCAAAATTCTATTATTTTGATAAATTATAAAATCATTTTTATTACACATATTTTTGAGAGTAGGTGCTACGAGGAGATATAAAAATATTGATTTTTCGAAGTCGTCACAATCCAGCAATGTTAACACGTAAAAAAACTATTATTGTTTTACGTAAAATTATTATGTAAAACTGTTCTTTTACTCGTCGTGCCACTTCGAATCATATTTTTCAATAAGACTGTATTTTTTAATTGTAATTTGTATGGGATAAATAACGATGAATTAATTAATCCGATGATTGTGAATGATAAACGTATGGATTCCAGGCTCAGATAGCTAAATCTGAGTCTGTAATCAGTATTTCGTAATTTCAAAGCAACGAAATCAAAATGGCAAACTCAAATTAGAAATATCAAAAAATCTATTATTTTTGAGGTGATTGGATGTTAAACGTGCAATGAAATTTTCCAAATTTCTAATAGCAGCTTCAACCTAGCTTGAGAAAATTCGAAAAAGAGTTGTATTTTGACAACGACGCGTCATCAATGAAACGAAACGAATTGGATTGTAACTGGTGTCATCTATTTGCGAAAAGTCGAAATTTTTCAAATGGTCATCTCTCCCGTAAGGCCGTCTCACTCAGACGCAGCGTAAATATTGATCCTATTCATCGATACGCTCGAGGCAAGAAAGCTCGAAGCCCTGCGCGCTCAATTTTTTCTTCAATGGAACAATGAGAGCAACGGTGGAGTGTGGGTGTGAGTGTGGAAAGAAAGTTTTCTACGCGGAGACTGTACGGTATATGAAAACCGGTGGAGGTTCTCGCCATCATTCGAGACGCCTCTAACTTGCTTCACCCGAATGTTTTCTGGGCTTGCGGACTTCCCGATGCCGGAAGCGACCAAGCGACTCGACTGAAAGGGGGTGGAAGAAAAGGTGAAAGCACCAGGGTCCGTCTAGGTTATAGTTGAAACCCTCGAAATAAAAGGTTCGGCTAGGAGCCTGACACAACCCTTCGTACTCCTCGCAGCTGTAGGGCCGAAGAAACGTGGAAGCTTCGACTTTACTTGGTTTGCCCCGCGTGCAGCGACGACCTGCAAACGGAATAGGAAGAGGAAACGGAAGAGGAAGAGGAGTCACGGCTCGGCTATAAATACGGCGCGCCACCTGCACCTAACGTCCACCTAGGGAAGCGGACTGAAGCTTTAAGTGAGAGAAAGAGAGAGAGAGAGAGAGAAGGTGGAAGAGGGGGGCGGGGTAGGAGTCCCAGCGCCCTACCAAAAGGTGCCAAGGCCTTTCCGAGCGTATAGAACGAAAGACGACATGCGAGGGTTGCCTACTAGTCAACGTACAGGGTAGATACCATTTGCAGGGTTAGGAGTTTGCATCGTCCACCTAATAGCAAATCCTGCATCGCCAGCTCTCCCATGTCCGCATCGTAGCACCTCACTCCGAGTACCTCCGATCACATACAGTCCAATGCCGCAAGATCGATCCACTCCAGTCATAAGAAGCTACTACGTTTACCACAGGACAGACATAACCCAACATTTAGGTTTTATCGCAATCTAGGCTTGGATACACGTAGCTGGTTTTGAAAGGGACGACAAAAAAACGTGAAATAATTTTTCGTGGTCAGAAAGTTACTGAAGCTGAAGAACCTGGCAAAGGACACCTGGGGCTAGCTGAAGGATCTAATTATAACTAGAAGACCTAGCTAAAAGTAAAGGACCAAGCCAAAGCTTCGGTTCTAGCAAAAGGTAAAGGACCTAGCCTAACCTGAATGACCAAGATTAAGCTACCGGACATAACCTAAAGGACCTTCCTAAAGTTACAGAACCTAGCTAAAGCTGCAGACCTTTAGCAAAAGCTAAAAGACTTAGCTAAAGCTGACGGCCTTAGCAAAAGTTAACAGATTTAGCTACATCTAAAGGACAGCAAACACTAAACGACTCAACTAAAGCTGAAAGACCTATATGAAGCTAAATGAAGCTGAAAGTAGCTAAAAGATTCGTATTATAATTCTTCCGATGTATCAACCACCAAGAACGAGAAATCTTTTTAAACGCCCATTTATCCAAATTTATAACCGCCAATACGAAACCCACTTAAACCGGAGACAGAGTTCAAAAAAATACTTCGAAAGTCGGTAATATCGTTTTATTCGCACCATCATGTACGTTGGTTGGAATTTTTCAGAAATATTTCGAATTGTTTAAATATTTCTATATCAAATTAAATATTTCATGAACCCTTTCGCGCCAGACGGGACATGTGCTGTCCCAAGCCTGGAAAATTTTCGACATTCCAGCTGAGCCAACGTATGTCCCAGTTGCTGAGCAACATCTAGGACATAAAATCCTAGCTGAAATCCTAGAAAATCCAAGATCTCCAGGACCTTCAACCTTTTAGGCCTAAAAGTTATTTGACCTAATAATCACTTGGAGGAGAAATAACTGATCCCAGCAATGGGGCGTACTCGGACTGTTCTTTCGCCGTATTGAAACATTTAAATGGAATTCACAAAATGTAAATATAGAAGGTCTTCAATTAAAAGGGTTCAGGAATCCAGTAGGGTAGCAGAATCCTACTTATTTGTATGGTAAGTCTGGTTCGTTTGGTCATTGTCGTCACATCAACTAGCCCATGAAGAGTTAACGTTTACGTGGTAAACGGAACATTTATGCGAGTTTATACTGTACAGTTAGTCGTATGTCTACACTCTCATGATTGTCGTGTCTATGTACATAGATGCTCCGAGGATTGACTATAGGTTCAACCCGTCCAGGCTGAGCTTGTCTACATGAACATTTCGCGTGTATTACACCGACATACGCGTACGCACTCAATATTCTCTATTGTGTCACGAATATCAGGCTGAGAGGAGAGTGGTTGTGCATTCGTGTACGTGACGGCATCTAAAACGCTTATAAATATATAAACCAATAGATCTGTATCGCCTCTACGCATATGAGCACTTACCATCATACTAAATTCGACGATTGGCTAGCACGGCCCACTTCCGTGTTCTCTTGGATTCTGGTTGACGCGAGAATCGATTCCGAGCATTTTCGTGGGAAGCCAAGAATGTGCTGACACATGTAAGGCATAGGAAACCAAACAATCATGATCGAACATGACAGTATTATACCTAAACCCGAGCAAAAATACTCTTGGACTAGCCTGATGTTTGATCCGGGTTTGATCAAGTTGTAATATGGAGGCGTTACTTAAGGTATCCATTCACATGCCTGATTCATGATGGTTAGGCAACTAGATGGATTGTTATCTCCAACTGTCCGATCCGGCTAGCTTCAAGCAATGGTCGAGCAACTGAATTCAAGGCTTGCGTCAATCCGCCTGACTGAACTAGCTTGAGACAATGATCAAGCAACTGGACGTAGAACCTAGGACCTTTCCCTTGATCCGACTATCCGTCGAGCAATCATCATATAACGGCTTCGTCTGTGTCTATAGTACACGCACTGGCCGCGGGGCGGCGCCGGGCCTCTAGCTCTCCCACAAGCGATCAGTGTTGTTCTAGCCTATATAAACCGGCCACTCCAATCTAGAATTGATCTTGCTTCATCTTTTTGGACAACCTGTTACGATTTCGCCCAGTAGTGGGAATCAAAAGTCGAAATTCTTGTCAGGCCCGAACCTTAAGCTCGATAGAAAAAATCAAGATGCCTGAATAAAGTATTTCTTGTAGCCAGAGCACGATTTCTATTTGGGAATACTCGTCAGCCATCCACTTCATGGAGGCTGAAGCGAGATAACTGATTTCTGAGATGGGCTAATGGTATGCTTCGAAATTATACAAAACTAGCTCCCACCCACAACTTTGTTCGCTTAGACCTCGTAATTTTTATTGAAACGCTTTCTAACCTCTTAAGGAATTATTTTTTAGACACCGAAATATGTCATTATGCAATTATTGCTGATCGAATGAATTTGAATAGTTTTTACGTTAATAAAAACTATTCAAATTCCGTGAGTAAAATTAATTACGTTAGTAAAAACTATTAAAAAACCACGAAACGGCCATACATAATTGTATCTCCGATTTTGCAGCGTTGAGGTTTGGATTTTTCGAAAAAACTGAAGTGTGATGTTTGTATCTGTATATAAATAGAAAAGTTAGAATTTTTACTTGCGATTGCGCTTTCTGAATGTAGGCTTCTTGGGAATCTGATTTTTTTTAAAGAAAACCTGGCGATCCAACGAAAAAGATGTAAATTAAAAAAAAATCGATGTTTTCAAAAAACTCCTCAGTAAATACTAGTATTATGACTTTTCAAAGCAGGGGATTTTGCAAAAAATCATTAAGGTCTTTTTGTAGGAATACTTATCACACTCATGACCCGTTCAAACAATTTAGGTCGCCTGGATATTCAGCGAGTGAAAAAAAAAGAAGATATTTGGAACTTACTTCGAAAAAACGGAAAACAAAAGCCCGAAGGGAATAAATAATAAATAAATATGTATTTTCGTTGTAATAGGTGGGGTTAAAATGAAGCACTGTGAAAAAGAGGCGGAAAATACGATAGCCTGCTGGAAAGGCTCTCTCGTACTGACTCTGGTAGGCTGCACTTCCCGCAACGGGTAGTTTACGGTGCACCCGTTAATTAAACAAAAAAGCTTGCGTATATGCGAAGCTAATTAAAGGAGTGGGGCCCCTAGATCTCTGCCTGTCCGTCTCTCTTTATCTCTGTCTCCGCCTCTTTCTCCCTTTATTTCTCTCTCTTCCTCTCTCTTTCCCTCTCTCATTTACTATTTAGTATCCTTTCGAGAGACCTTCGTTTCCCTTGAAAATAAATATATCCGCTCACCTATACTTGTAAATTTGAATGTCCTACATACGATTTTCCCAGCATTGCAATATTTCCGTTGAAAAATCCACTATTATTCCCCCCAAAGAAAAATAATAACATTCCTCATCAATTTTTAAACAATAGTTAAAAAAATCAATTGTTCGCAGTTAATCCAAGGAAACAGAGAACATTTTTAAAAAATTGATCACTCAAAGGTTAAACTTCGTACAGGTTCCATATGCTTCAAGAGATAATGACATTGGAAGAAAAATTTCAGTCGTTTAGATTCGAGGCTTTAGGGAATATCTGATGCGAGTCATCAATGAGGAATTCACAGGAATTAAATATCACGAATGTGGTGCGAGATTTTCTCGAAATTGTCATTGTTTACCTAATAATTATAAGTATCCACTGATTTGTTGAACTACGTGAAGGTATGAAATGATGAATGGTCCAAAATGAGTATTTCTGATATGGCTACGCGACTCTTGTTCCACCCAAGTCGTGGCATAGGCCAAACTTTTTATTTTCCATTATTTCAATTGAAGCGTCGGTATGGTAGTACAATCAACTTTTTTCTTCGATAAAAAATATTTCATACGAAAAAAGTTGTTCGTTTATCAATTTAATATTGCCTGGTGAAATTTCAGTCAATTCTGAAGAGTCGTTTAGAATATCCGTGGGTATAAAGTGTGGTGTTCTGCAATACCGACGTCGATGAGCTGCCGTTCTCTCTCAATTGAACAACGGTTTCTGTTGCGGAATATCAGTTGACTATAATCTACGATCGGATAATAGCCAAACAAGTAACTGGATAGTTCGGTGCTGTGATTAGTTTGATGTAGTGGAAACCACGGTGGTTAGTAACCACGGGCAGCCCAAACTCCTGAGCTTTTCTATCCGCATCCCACCCGATCTTTCAACTACAGTATTTAACACGAGAAAGAGAGGCCAAGGGGGCATAAAGGTGGGAAATACTGGTTCGTCGGAAAAGATAATTTCGATAATTCACATTCTTCAAGAATATTCTAGATGAGGATAATTTAACAGTTTTGTTACAGAATATATTTTGTTTCTAATAAGGAAACCATTTATTTTGCTGACTAATTAAAACGCGTTAGCTGCGATAAATGAATATTTCGAGGGCAAAGCATTTAGCGAAAGTATTTAACGCAGGGTCTGTCCATTAAAACATTGGAGTTGGAAACCTGAAGTCCGGTTAGGTATTTTTTGTTTTTTGCTTCAGTGGGCACCCACTGAAGAAGGATTTTTGCATAATCTTCAAGGGTATGAAACGAGTTGCTGAAGTACCTACGAAAACGGAAAATGTTTGTTATTACGGCTGGAACAACATATGTCGCAGTTAAAGAAAACCAGCTAAGACAGAAAAACCTAGATAAAATCCTAGAAAATCCTATGAAGCTAGTGAAATCAATGTCGTTGATGATGCGCTGTTACGTTAACATTTATGCGTCTCCAAGACAGTCAATCTTGTATCAGGCGTAAAAAATATTAAATGCAAATCCATGAAAATTAGTATTTCATCGGCTGGGGAAAAAAATGAGAAAATGCGAGTTACAGAGTTTTCAACCTTTCAACCCTTTTTGTAAAATACAGCTTAGCAGTTTTGTAATAAAGTCTAAAGTGAAAGCTAAATAATAATAAACATAAACTTAACCACGTTAACGCTACTGATTTTCAACGTTCCGATTCAGCACTACTGAATTTAATCAGTTATCCGTGAAATATTGCTTTTGAGATGTGTCAACGTTCGGAATCTTCAAGATACTTGGAGCAGAGAGCATATTACTTCATTCCGTCCGGGTGGTATCCAACACGAGTGGATATAAACCGGAGATTGCCGATCCCGAAGAGAATGGTAAAAAGGAACGACAGAAACAAGAAACGACTAAATCCGACGAAAATAGAAGATAGGTCAACTTCCGCGGTGGCATGTGGTGTCGCAGAGGTTTGAGAGGAGCCTCCTCTTCCTCTTTCCCGGGGGCCAGGGTTGGATTGGAACAGCGCGTGGGTGTAACGTTGCGAGTTGTAGAATCACCAGACAGAAACCATGCGCCTCTACCTTGGACTCTTCGTATACTCGTTCCGTCACCACGTATGCTCCCGTTGCCGCTTTTGCTCAAAACAAGCTCTTTTACCCGGTGCACTTGCTTCGCCGGACCTGCACAGATTCCAACTACTTTGGAATGCTTCTCTCTTTTTCTACTTGTTTTTGTTTTGTTTTGTTCATCCCGTTCGATCTCCGTTTCCCTTGACTGTTTGGTCAACCGGTAGAGCACTCCATCCTTTATTTAGTTATCTAGATGTGTGCGCGCGCATGTTTGGGTTTGTGACATATATTTATAGATGTCGAATACTACTGATATTTTCGACGTAGTTACCATCGCTGAAAGCTTCAAAGTCAAATATTATTGGAAAGTTTGACCTGATAAGTTGAAGTAACTGAACCGATCAGTTTTGGTGTTGATCAAAAGGTTCTATCGATTTTTTTTTAACGCTTATTTACACTGCTTAACATTTTTTATCCGCCATTCGATATTAGCGAAAAAAACCATAACTGAAAAATAAAATTTAACGAATGGCGTTTTTTTGTTTGTTGAAGGAATACATTTTGATATTAATTTTGATGTTTTTCAATATTTTTAATCACTTTTCTTTCCATCGATATGCACTTTTGTACGTGATCGTATTTTGACTATTTTTTTTTATGATCCAAAATTGGGGGCATTATTTATCGATTTTGTTTCTCATGATTATCTATGATAAAGTGGAAAGGGTTAGCAGATGCGCCATTTTTGTGTGTGTTTTTTTAAATTGTTTATTGCGATATTTTTTCGACGAGTTAATGGATTTTCTTATCACTAAAAAATACATTTAAAAAATTCAACGTAATCGAAGAACTGTGAGGTTTGAGAGAAAATGTCAAAGATGTCAAAACTTGTGTACTTTTATAATGGTTTGATTAGAATTTTTTCAGAATTTTTCTTTGAGATTTATTTGTAATATTTTCGCCTGAAACTCTGATGAGTAAGGTGGCTTAACTGAGAAAATACGGTCTTTGGAAAAGAATATTAGCAGCAGAAACTTTTTCAATTTTTCATTTTCCATTAGCTCGAATTTTTTCAAACCTTTAAAAAACTAAAATTTCGATATACATTTTTCACCGATTCTTGGAAAATCATCCAAATAATTGTACGAAGAACAAAAAAATCGTTTATGAGAAAACTCGGTGTGAACATTTGTGAGGTTATGTACTATATGTCCTTAAGAGAATGACGAACACGCCAGCGTCCATTTCGAAATTTTGAAAGCGCTATTCTCTCAAACTACTGAACCAATCGTTACGAAATTTGTTGTGTACATGCAAGACGATGGCACCGTGGGCCTCCTGCTCGTCATTTTGGATAAAAATGTTTCATCCCTGAGAAATCGCGATGACAAACCGTGAACACACCAGCGTCCACTTCGAAACTTTGAAAGCGCTATTCTCTCAAACTACTGAACCAATCGTTACGAAATTTGTTGTGTGCATTCATGACGATGGCACCGAGGAGTCCCCGGTCGTTATTTTCAATAAAAACGTTTCATTCTTGAAAAATCGCCGTTTTAAATATTTCGACTATCTCTCTCGCATTAACTTGTTACGTAGCAATGTTTGCAATGTTCTTAAGAATAACTCGTGACAGAAGCTAGATTACGAAGAAAATCGCAATAGGCTAAATCGTGGAAAAGGATTTCATACAAATGACCAGTTTTAAGGGGTCGAACGTAAATTTATACGTATACTGAGAGAACGAAACGCCCGCAAACGGGAGTTTTCCTATCTGTCGCCAGAGTGAGTTACGACCCGGTGCGTACCGATGTATACTATTTCGGTCGATTCAGGAGAGTCGAAGCTTCTTCCCTGCCTCTTTCGCTCTTATACGCCTCTTTCTCCACCACCGGCGTCGCCATCGAGTTCAGCTTTTCCGCTGCGTCTACACATCGTTTTACGCCTAGAAGCAGTATGCTACTCTCGTTTCTACGGTACTCTGCTGAAGAGGAGCAATCCTTTCGCGACTGTCCGTAACGTGTGCGCCGAAAAGCAAAATATTTTCTAAATTATCGGACTTACGACGCTTTAAACAATTTTATGTAAATATTCGAAAGTGCAAATCTCGCTAAAAATCGGAAAACCAAACAAACGAAATCAAACAAACGAACCCAAACAAACACAAAAAATTTGCTTAATTCTGACAGGAGTTACACTTTCGAATATTTACCCAATTTTAAGGATTTATTGTCTATTGCTTCGAGGTGTGAAAAATTTGTTGTTTCGAGCTGTAAAAAGTTTGTTGTTTCGAGCTGCGAAGAAAATTAACACGATTACACGAGTACGCGTCAATAATCGTGTTATCGATCAATGATTAAGGGCCATGTTTACTATATGTTTTAAGATTTACTGAAACCAAATTTGAAGCATTTTAAGGGGGATCCTGGACGGATATGAAAAAAGATCGTCAAACTCTTGAAAACTCGAGGTATGACAAGAGAAAGTCCTTCAGTGACGGACACCTGAGGTTTTCAGTCAACAAGAAAAAGACAGAAGCGAGAAACGAAACTTTATTAATTAAGTAATAACATCGACGAAGTTTTAAACGAAAATAAAATTAGAAAAATAAAACCTTCGAATAAAGATATGTGAAAATTGAAATCAACCTTGGAGAAAATAAATTGTAATAACAGCAAGTGACACCTAATATCTGACAGATTAAATTTCGAGCCCTTAATGCTAGACACGTTCAAAGCATTGGGTATCGATCACAAGTATAGGTTTCTAAACATTATGGGAAATCGTCGAATTTAATTTGAATTATTATTGGAAGTAAAAAATGATCCATTAAAAAAATGTATTTCTTGATAAATTAGCTAAACCCAAACAAACATATACTGGATTATCTAAATTTAAAAATCCATGATTCGCCAACGTTTGTATCCATTTCAAATCATTTTTCACCAACTTGTTGCTCGACGGACCATCGACCAACACTTCAATAAAATAAAGTTAGATATTGTTTTGGCAATGCCAAAAACATATAGTAAACATCGTTCGATCTTCGAGTCATAATTTCTTTTTTTTTTGCTTTTCCATTATCACTTTATTTGAGGTTTTAACGAAAGCCTGATACGACCATTTCAAATGGATTACAGATTTGATTTCAGTGACCCTAAAACGGTATCGTAAACATGTTCTGATCGAGAGTACAAAAATATTTGTTGGTGGCAATCGACGAGTGTGAAGGCGTTGAAAATAATGACGAATGGTGATAATAATACTCGGTACTTCAACGAGTACACCGAATGCGGAAGTATGACGAGATTCATCCAATAATCATAACAAGATGATGAAAAACGAATATTTCCATTCGGTAAAATTGTTGGCCATTGATCAATAAATCCCCCCCAAAAAAAACAAAAAAAAAAAATCGTGAACCAATGCAATCGGTAATGTTTGGTTACTGATTGTAGGTACTCCGAGGGTACAATTACAAGGTAAACCTTCTAATGTTCATTTTCGAATAACTTTAACCTAACGCTTTCTTTTTTTGTTGTTTTTTTTTTCTTTTTAATGGATATCGGTAAACGGATTAGCTCGATCGTAGCGACAATTGTAAATCACAGTTATGTCAAAAGCACGAAGTAATTTCGGGATTCCATTCGGGTTTTCGTTTAAACGAAATCCAACGATCTACGACCTTATATAAAAGCCCACTGTGCCAAACGAATATATACTTTATTATCCTCTCGTCATCGTAGGTCGTTGAATTTTATGAGTTGAAATTGTATGATGAAATTGTACGATGAAATTGTGTCGGGTGATGACCAGAGTATTGGGAATCAGGATTGTGCTGTATTCTAATATATATATATCAGAGTCATTGTACATTCGTGAAATATCACGAATGATCGTTAATATCTATTGACAAGTTATCCAAATGTATTCGTGAATAAAAAAAAAGAGAGAGAGAGAGAGAGAGATATATGTAAAAACCGAGATAAAGTGACGAACAGGGAAGAACAAATGGAAAAGCTCACATAGGCGACGGGTCGTTAAAAAAGCGTGAAGGCACGTGCAATGGGCACTATCGAGAGGACTATACTCATCGTTTATTCTCTCATTTTCTCTTCTGTATTCCACGGTATGGATAAAATTGTGGCTGACACCTGGGATTGGACGTTCACACAGAGGTGTCAATTCGATTCCCGAGATACTAACCCAGCGGTTTCGTATTTATATTTTATTGGCGTTTTCCGCTTTAACGCGTTTGTTTCACGGTTTAATCTACACGATCCTCGCTGCGTCGAAAGAAAAATACGATGAAACGGAAAAGAAAAAAACGAATAAAAAAGAAAAAAGAAAACAAAAAATCAAGTGCCTCGTTTTCATTCGAGACCGTGATATTTTTATCCGTAAGCTATTTTTCTCGAACGTTCGTACCACGGAATTGTGAAGTTTTTTCGGTGGGGTATTGAAGCATGATCCGGACGAAAAAAAAGTTGAGGAGCAGTGCCAGTCTGAAATACGGGGGACCAGGAATGAGAGGGAAAGGGAGATAGAGAGTGGGTTAAAGCGAGATAGGTAGAGAGATATCGAGATATATAGATATATAGAGATAGAAAGAGAGGAGAAAGAAAAATAACTTGGTTCGTATATCTATATACAGGGAGGAAAAGTTCCTCGAGGCATACGGTCGATTAATTATTAATATGCCGGTGCGTTTGACTCCATGAAAGATTTAAGGGTACGATTTATCATGGGGCCTATAACAGATGTTTGCGAACTATTCGAGTTTTTCTCGAATAGATTATGTCTTGTCATAAATTTTTAAAAAAATTTCTCATTTAACGTATATAAAATTCATGCTGTTGCGGATTAATCGTAATTTGTTGAGTTATTTGTTAAACGTTCGGGTCAAGTATGCTCGCTTTGTGATTTGAAGGATCGTCAGTCTTCAATGATAAGTCTTGGAGTTATAAAATAATATTAGTCAGATAGGCAATTTATTTAACAATTTATTGAAGACAATTTTCCGAACATTTTTCGACAAATTTTTCCATTTATTTTGTAAAAAGGATTTATTAAGAATATAGTCGAATATAAACGGAATGTAACCGCATAGTTTTTATTGATTATTGATTTGACACGAATTCTCGAGACGAATAAAATTGACTCGGGTCAATTATCCATTTCGGTATTGGATATCTCGCGTCGTGACCAAATAATCAACTTTTGATTCGTCTATTTTTGGTATTCGAATTTTTTAAAAAAATATCACACGGGTGGCGCGTCGCTTTCGATTATCCAGACTAATTTTTCATTCGGGCGCGTGTAATTGTAAATGAAGAAATTATAAAATAAAAAAATTATAAATAAAGAAATTGCGAACATTTATCTACTGCGCACGGTTACCCCAAACGACTCTGTTTTTTTTTCTTAATACTATCGAATTATTATATTAATAATAATCATGAAAAATTATTTATATTTATCTTTTTTTATATTAATTGTAAGGAAAGATGAATATAATTGAACTCCCTTTATAATCAATATAATTATACGTGATTTTATACCTTTTTTATAATTATATTAATTATAAAAAAAAGTAAATATAAAATATTAATGCGATAAATGTGTCGTGTCATTTGATACATAAAGTTAATTTTTTGGTAATTATGTAAATGTTGGGCTCCACCCGAATTTTCGTATTAGCTTTATTTTTTTTTTTTTCATCATAAAGCCTGCGGAAACCGATATTTTTAATAATTGCCATAAGTTATGTAGTTTTGAAGTTTAGCGAAAAATACAATTAAATAAGGCATTTTCGTAACGAGCCGAATTTGCGAATGAAATGAGGCTTCCAGAATGTACCCAAACAAACCCAAACAACCTCAAAACTTATGGAAACAATGAAAGTTGTTTGGGTTTGTTTGGGTTTGTTTGGGTTTAATAATTAAAAATGTCAGTCTCAGCGGGCTAAATGTCACTAGTGGTAACTAATTAAAGTAATTTATGGCAAAAACAAAATCTCCCGCTAAAATTGGGTTGGTACTCTGTCATCAAACGACAATTATGCAGAGCAGTACATTTGCATAATTACCAATTATTTTAATGCTTCTGTACAGGTTTTTTTAAAAGTCGTATCATTTGTCCTGGAACAAACAAAATTAATTAATTTATATTAATTATTATATAATTAATATAAATTAATTAAATTAATATAAATTAATCGCGAATGTGAATATCGATAACCCTTATAGTCACACAGACGAGTCTCAGTACCGTGAAAAAATTCCCAGATTTCACTGCAACCGCAGTGCCGTGAAAAAATTGATTCCGGGCCCAGCTGCAAGGATTTGGAGAATCGTAATACGCAATTGTAGCGAAAATTCCAAACACACACGATAGTGAAAAATACTTCGAAAAATACAACGATGAAAACTTGGGAAGCTTGATCCAAATAATAAAACGAAAGTTTCCTATTCTGAGAGTTCGGGCTACTGTCGTAACTTGAGAATCAAAGTTATTGTAAAACATGAATTATTAATTACGAAGACTTAGAAATGGGTCTGCATGTGTGTGTAAAGTTAATATTTCATGGGGCAATATTTTATTGAAGTCCTTATTGCATCCGACGAGATTATGGATTTCTTGATAGTTTATATTAATATGATAGTTTATATTAAAAAAAATACTGATTGCATATTTGTTTATTTAGGCGGTGCTTGAAACTTAAAATTATTCTAAAACTTCCGATTTATTGTTCTAACATTATGAAATTGAAATTTTTAAGTTCTAAGATTTAAACTGCTTAAATCGTACTTGGAATTCTTCGTACTTCGTGCTTAAAGAATTTAAGCATCGTAAACTGTAATTCTGTATTCAGTGAAATCTCATTTACACGTTTTGCACTGATACGTCAAATTTTTTCAGTCTCGGTCGATTCAGTTAAAAAAGATAGAACATTTGTTTCTACTTTATGCTCGTTTAAGGGCATGACGAATATTACCACGTGACACACGAGTGCGAGAGAGATAGTCGAAACGTTATAAACCGCGATTTCTCAAGAATGAAACATTTTTATCGAAAATGGCGAGTAGGAGGCCCTCGGTGCCATCGTCTAGAATGCACACAACAAATTTCGTATCGATTGGATCAGCCGTTTGAGAGAATACTCGTTTTAAAATTTCGAAGTGGACTGAAGTTTCACTGTACGAAATGCTATCGATCGGAACTTAACAGTATAGTAAATCCGATTTATTTTTATCAGTAGTTCGTAAATAATTCCGCAGTCTTTTATATATCACTAGTTTCGATATATATTAAATCCGAAAGTGTGGCAAATGGATTTCACACATAGCCCATATCCCGTAATTGGAGCTGAAGAAAAAGTTCGTTTGAAATAAAGCCGATTTTAGGACACTTCGTGTGATTTATTTATTTTGCGAAATTAACACGTATTAATTATTTTCCATTGAAGCTCTTTTTTGAACATTAGTTTCAGAAGTATTAGTTTCATGCATTGAATATGAATTTTATCCAGCACCAGCTGTGGCCCGGGGCGTTATCCGTGGAAAACTGGAATTTCACGG
This sequence comes from Ophioninae sp. A BG-2022a, assembly GCA_030523105.1. Lineage (NCBI taxonomy): Eukaryota > Metazoa > Arthropoda > Insecta > Hymenoptera > Ichneumonidae > Ophioninae sp. A BG-2022a. The sequence continues at coordinate 7,588 of JAPYZI010002386.1, read as the reverse complement.
AAAATCGAGCAGCCCTTTGAGCGTCAAGGAGTTACAAAAATATTTGAATTATTTGCTCATTCCACAGGAATACTGCATATTTCAAGGATGAATCGTAGTTTATGCGTTAATCCAGGTTATAAGCTATCTCGGTACCAAAATTCATCCCGAACCGTAAAGCCGTTTAGGCGTGAAGTAAAAACATATTTTAATTATTGGGCCATCCCACGGGAATACTTGATGTTTTTGGGATAAAAACCAGTCTATGCGTCAATCAAAGGTCTAATGCATCTTCATTCAAAATTTTGTCAAAATCCATTCAGCCGTTTCAATATGAAAGACTAACCAAACCAAACCCAGAAAAATCCGAACAAACTCAAACCTAAACAAACCCAAACCCAAAGCCAAACCCAACCAAACCAAAACCCAAGTAAACACAAACCCAAATTCAATCATTTCCCAACCCAACCAAACCAAAACCCAAACAAACCAAAACCCAAACCAACCCAAAATCATTTCCAAACCCAAACAAACCCAAACTCAACCAAACAAAAACCCAAACCTAAACTCAATCATTTACAAACCCAACCAAACCAAAACCCAAACAAACCAAAACCAAAACCCAAACCAACCCAAACTCAATCATTTCCAAACTCAAACTCAACCAAACCCAAACCCAACCAAACAAAAACCCAAACAAACCGAAACCCAAACTCAATCAATTCCAAACCCAACCAAACGTTCGCCTTTATAATATTAATGTGATTATGTTTTGTTTTACAGGTGGGAAACAACTACAAATCTCCGGAGGATTCGCCACATTCCGAATACAAGCTGAGGTAAGATGAAAGATTTTTATAAGACCAATCGTAGATGCGATCGACACTGAATACATATATATATATCAATGTATTAAAATCCGTAAAGGCGGATAAATTCGTTTTATTCGCACGCAACAGCGTCTAGTCGCACAGAGTCTAGCTGGTGAATATATAGTTGACGAGAAATTCGAGTGCAAGGCATTGCTACGTATCTCCTGCAAGCAGCTGCCGTTCCCAGGCACTGGTAAATCTTTTGGACGATCGATTTTCCGTCCTGTCTCGTCGTCAAAGTACATTACAGTAAACTATAAATTATTTTTCATTCGTATTGGAATATTACAACGTACGGGCATCATCGATGCTCGGACGTTACGATTCGAATTTCATCAAACGTTGCTTGATAATGTCAAATTGATAAACGAACGGTTTTATATGACTTGATCACACGATAAAATATCATACGACAAAACATCACGACGATAAAATATCTCTAGAAAGCCCAGAAATACACAAACCCAAACGAGTATACAAATACAAACAAACAGACCCAAACATACCCGAACAAACCCAAACAACCATGTTTTGTCGTATGAAATTTTGTTGTCTAATATTTTGTTGGTGATATTTTATCGAGTGACATTGTGTCAGGCTGCAGTCATGTTTTTCATCGTTTTCACTATTTTTCCTTCATCACGACCAAATCCGGTAGCATGACGAGATATCACACGAGAAAACATCATTGTTTGGGTTTGATTGCGGCTGTTTGGGTTTGTTGGTTTCTGAGCTCCCTGAGGATATTTTATCGTCGCGATGTTTCGTCGTCTGATATATCGTCGCGCGACGTTTCGTCCGTGAGATTTTTTCGTACGATCAAATGACTCCGAACCCGAAATCCTGATTGAGGAATCCTTAAAAAAAAAAACTACTAGCCATAGCGCCGTAAAAGAGTACCGAATGTTTCCAGAAAATAGGATTTTTATTAATTTTCAAGCTGTTTTCGTCTAACCTAATTTTAAGTTATCAGACAAAATTTATACAGCGAGTTTTTCTTCTCCCTCAATCAAGTGGCTCGATCTCCCTTGACATAAGAGGAACGAGAGGGTCCTTCCTTCACGTTCGACCTCGGTGAAAATCTGCGAGTATACCGAAATCCGTTTCACAGACGTGCCGAATTGAAAGAAAATACGAGAGCGTTATTTCAGGCATCCGGAATGGGTGTTAGCCCCCCCGCCAATTTTCCGGAGAGCCGAGAGCTACGAAAGCAAAGTCCTCGGCCCCCAACGATTTTTACTTCACCCGGTGTCAAAGCTCTATCTATTTAGCTTCTCTAATCGAGCCAGCTCTTCTTCCCTCCACTTTTCTCGTTTTCCCTCTTTTTACCTTTTCCTTTCCTTTTTTTTTTCTCACCTTTCCTTCCGTTCTTGATACTCGAGCTACTTTTTGGACAGCCACTTGGTAATCAATTTCGTTCGATCAATATTTTTACAAAGTTAGTTTCGATTTTTTTTTTCGATAATTTTTTTGTTATTAAAAAAATTGAGCAATTCGAAAATACTTTACGCAGTCTTATAAAACAAAAGGTTGAAAATATACTGTACAATTTTTTAAAACATTTTTTTGCAATTTTTAGATGATTTTGCACTCCATGTGACTATTACATTATCATTGGAAGGTGTGACTACAGGGGGTTGATATCCATTGATGCTATAAAAAATGACGAAAAATCGCTATAACCGAGTCAATTAATTATCCTCAATTATCCATCTTGAATAAATATTATTTTCTCATAACAAAAGTATGGCAAACCCAAACAAACCCAAACAATCAACGAGACCGGAAACAAAAATAGCCCCTAATTTGGAAAATTCGAATCTCCATTTATTATGATTGTGCGATAACCGTAAGTTACAAATTACCTCGAAATACTTCGAAACTACAAACTTGAATCTATAAAATATTTCTTTCAGTATTTATCCGTATAATTTATTGGTCTAGCGAACATAGATGAATGGTAGCACGATAAATCACACGACAAAACAACATTGTTTAGGTTTGTTCGTGTTTGCTTGTTGTTTCTGAGTTTCCTGAGGATTATTTATCATCGTAATGATTTGTCCATTATATTTTATCGTTTGATCAAGTGACATGTAAGCAAATAAATATATGTACAGAGATCCTACAATTGAGACATCATACACGAAGTATTAGGGGCAGTTGACGTATTTTTTAATCTATTGGGAAACGGTGCGTAAGATTCGTGAAAATAGGTTAAGTGAGCCTTTTAGAACAGCACTACGAATGAGAAAACTGGCAACAGAAAACGAGAGAAAAGATAATGAAGGGGGGGGGGAGGTTGGAGGGAAGGTGACAGCTGGAATGGGCATATAACACAAATAGACCATCAAACATACGTAAAAGCTCACATGGCTGATGCACCAATGCTTATCCAGCTGGTTTGGTTCGTGATACGAAGGGTGTTGGTATGTACACTGCTCCAACAAGTATCCGCGAGACGTTTACCAAACCGAATTTAATTCGCGTGTCGTCTCGTGGCACGAGTCCAAGATAAGCTCAGGCGCGATCCTCATGGCTGCACGCGAGGCATTTTCCTGGTGAATTAAAGTCAACGGATCGCAAAAAGGAAGAGAAAAAGATGCCTTCGACCCGAAGGTTCACGGGAGCCTCGACCCAGAATTTACTAAAACGTTTCTCACGAAGCAACCGTTAGAATGGAAAGGATCAACCAATCCGATTCAACGCTTTGCGCCAAAAGAGAGTGCAACCGCATCAATCGCACCATCAAAACGAGTACCCTAATGGTATATGTAGATTATGATTTCGTGCTGATTAGGAGCATGAGATTTTTGCTCAAAGTGACGTACATTTTTTAATTACGAATATTTAAGGTAGAGGGTGGGATAACAAATTCAAATTTTGATTGACCCAAAGGCTCGAAATATCTCAATATTAATATTCCGAAATTTCAAACTTCGTAAAGTTTGTGCGAAGCGAAAGCTCGCACGGTGGACCATAAATTATGTCGAATATTTACAATCCACTGTGTAAGCTTTTGCTCGCATATGGATATTACGATATTCGTAGTTTGGTAGTTTTAAAATTCAGAATTTTTAGCATTCTGGTCAATCCAAGCTCATGTTTTCTACTCCACCCCTTAAGCATAATAATATTTATCATAAGAAAATTCGGGAAGTAATGATAATAAACGTGTTCAATTATTATTATCAAAAATGAAGTACTGAAGTAGCAATCAGTTTGATTCAAGTGGTTTTAGTAGTCTCCTAGTAGTAATCCTCTAGTACGACACATGTGGAGTGCTGGGGGATTGAGTAGACAACGGTATATCTATAATTTTTTACATTTGAAAATAGAATTAAAAAATAATTCTATTTTTAATTCGTAGAATTAGAAAATAATACTATTTTTTAATTCTACGATTTAAAAAATTATTCTACTTTTAATTCTACGATTTAAAAAATATTTCTATTTTTAATTCTACGATTCAAAAAATAATTCTATTTTTAATTCGTAGAATTAGAAAATAATTCTATTTTTAATTCGTAGAATTAGAAAATATTTCTATTTTTAATTCGTAGAATTAAAAAATAATTCTATTTTTAAATCTACGAATTAAAAAGTAATAATATTTTTTAATTCTACGATTACAAAAATATTTCTATTTTTAAACCTACGATTTAAAAAACATTTCTATTTTTAATTCTACGATTTAAAAAACATTCCTATTTTTAATTCTACGATTTAAAAAATATTTCTATTTTTAATTCTACGATTTAAAAAATAATTCTATTTTTTAATTCTACGAACGTATTCACGTTCGAGCATAATAATATTCATCGTAAGAAAATAATTATTCGAGAAGTGTTTTTAATAAACCCCTTCAATAATAATTATCAATAATGAAGCACTAAAATAGCAATACGACACGAAAAAAAAAAATAATTGTTTGGGTTTGTTGACGTCTCTTTGCGTGTGTTTCTGTATTTGTTTGTATGTATTTCTACGTTTGTTTGGGTTTGTTTGTTTCTGTAATGCCTAGGGATATTTTGTCCTGTCATCAAATTACACGTAACCAATACGAATTCGGCAAATCGATACTTTGTGTGGAAATGAAAGACTGAATTACGATCCACGTGTTTCTATACCTAAAAAAAAAACAAAAAATGTTACGACTGTTGATCTTGTCATTTGGCTCGACTCTGTCTTCAACTGTTCTATAGTCGAACTTTCGCAAGGCTGTCGAGTAATTTTCAATTTCCCCCCCCCCCCCTTGCCACCGCCCTTTTGAATAGGCAGCATCGTTCCCTCTTGCACTCGAAAAGTTTTCGTATAAACTTTCTTCTTCCTCGATTTCTCTCTCTCTTTCTTTCTGTCTCTCTCATAATTTATAATAAGTTTGGGAGTGGAAAAAGAGACGGGGTAGGTTGAAAACGAAGGGGGGCTATGACGAGAGATGTGCACCAGTCTCGTCGTCAAACTCGTGCCACATAAAATATGGATTATTCCAGCAGCAGTCATTTGCATTTGGAAAATAAGCCGACAAGTTTGAAGCGTATATGAAGGGGTAGGTGAAAACGTTGCGATCGCTCGGTATTACGGTGTTTTCTGAGCAACATTAACGGCCGAAGAGAAGAGGGAAAGTAAAATAGATTATTTTCCTCGAGTGAAAAAAGTCTTTTGAAAGTATTTTTCTTTGGCGAACAATTTCGACGCTACGTTAAATAAAAAATGACTAATTTTGAATATCCTGAAACAACTGACCACTCGATAAGTGTGGTTTACTTCAACGATATTTGTTACGTTCGACAAACATAAAATAAAAAATTAAAAAGTCAAAACGTGATGACTATTGATCAGGAATTAAACGGGATCAACTTCCGAATAGCTGTTACCTCCGATTTGGCTGAAATTTGGTAGAAACCTTCTTTTAGACTATACAAAATAGTGTGCAAAAGGATTTTTGGCGCATCGTGAAAGTTTTTTTTTTTAAATCGATTTTTGAAAATACAAGATCGATCAAATTCGATCCATCGTCATTTGGTATATTTTTACTTCTATTTGAATGGTACCAGAAGTAAAAAATGACTTCATCAAGAGTAAAGGGTGATAATGAATATTCTGGTGTTTCGTATCGGTGTTTTCTATCAGCATTGCTCACGCTCGATAACAACGAAGATTCGTACGTCAATTTGGTTTGTAGGGGGCTATCGAGTTCTGTCGTGGATAAACTCTCAGGGTGAAAACCATGCGAGCTTTTTGACGACGATTTCCCCATCTGGTCTCGTTCTATAACGCACCGAGGGTCGTTGAATTTCATTTTCTCGGAGGAAAAATAGAATACAGGGTGGACAAGTGGCCGCGATGGAGAGGGCGGAGAGAAAGTTGCTCGCGAGAGTAGCTCGATAGGAGAAAACTGCCGGGACCATGTGTCGCGTCATTACAATTCCCATGCAAATCGAATGAACCAATCACAAGTTCTCGCGAGGGACTCGTCCGACCTCTCTGACATCTTTTACCCCCAACGCTTTTTTTTTTTTATCTACCACGTCGCTTTACCCCATTTCCTCCCTCTCTCTCTCTCTCTCTCGGTTCACCTTTTCACCCTCATCTCTTTTTTCATTGTACCTTTCTGTACCTTTCCCTTTATCTCAGTGCTTTTCTTCCCTTTCCATCGACCAAGGGTTCACTATTTTACCTTTTCGCCATCTCGTTGTCGACCTTTTCGCCCTTTTGGCCAGACGAGATTCAAGGAGCTTCAACCATGGAACAAAAAAAGAATCCCTTCCCACCCTCCCCAATCTCTCTCATGTTGTTTCAATGTTAGCTCAATTCGTTAGATTTTTTTTTTATGTATTTTTTACTAATAATATTAATGATTCACGTCGATAAGACGCTTTTCTGAAAAAAAATCTCTATTGTTAATAAAGATCGTGGTTTATACAGAGTGGCCAAAGAAATTACGTTTAAATATACACTTAAACATTTTTTTAATTAATTTACAATGTAGGTAATTCATTTGTAATCAATATTTATTTATCGTTTATGATTGTTCATTTGTCATAAAAATGATCAATGCATTATTCCAAATTTTTGCCTGATATTCGTTTTTATGTTTTTTGTTTGGGTTTGTTGGGAATAATTGGAATGAAAATTTACTCAAAAGTTCAATGTTCGAGAGCAGTGGTAGAACCAAAATTTAACGCAGCTTCAAGAAACGTCGGATCGAAAAAAAAAAAATGTTTGATATTACGTCGATACGTAATGGTAGTTTGGATAGCTATCAATATAAGGCATCGAAGATGTAATTTTGGACATTATTTCTCTGGACATCTCGTGTATTAAGTAATACTTACTTAATTATTGTTATTTTTAATAAAATGTTGCTCAATAGCAGCGCCGTTTACTTGTGAAATAAATCGAAAACAAAAATCGAAAAAAAAAAGCAAAACGAAAAGCGAAATAAAAAAAAAAACAAAACGAAAACCAAAATACAAAATAAAAAAAACAAACAGAAATACCGAAATAAAAAATAAACACAAATCGAAAACCGAAATAATAAAAAAAAAAAAAAACAAAACAAAAACCAAACACGAAAATAAAAAACAAAACGAAAACCGAAACACAAAAAAAAAAAAACAAAACAAAAAACGAAACAAAAAAAAAAAAAAAAAAAAAAAAAAAAAAAAAAAAACAAAAAAAAAAAAAAAAAAAAAAAAAAAAAAAAAAAAAAAAAAAAAAAAAAAAAAAAAAAA
>JAPYZI010002385.1:0-30964 GCA_030523105.1 Ophioninae sp. A BG-2022a | reverse complement strand
ATCGACAACTCTATTCGCCAATGACGTGGCCGTATGGTCATTTCGCTTCAGAGCGTAGACCCGAGCCAGCCCAAAGGAAAAAAGAAGAAGAAGAAGAAGCTTCGGCTCGCGTCGGTAAAACAAACTTAGAGCGAGCTATGGCTATTGCGGTGTGTACTTACGTACACACCGGAAATTTCGAGATGCGCGCCTTCCCGATATTTGCCAGAATTAAACGTCACAAATGTCGGTCGGTATTTTTTCAAAATCGTAAACAAATACCTACAAATTATAGTTTCCCACGGATATCCTAAAATATGTGGCAGAATCAAACGGATGAGATCCCAAAATGTGTGTTTGGAACGTGGCTACGCGGCTCTTCTTTCCTCGAAGTCGCGATACGAACTGATCTTTTTATTTTACAGCATTTTCATCGCGACGCTCGCGTGGTAATACAATCTGTAATCTTTCGGTTCGATTTGAGAAGTTCGGGGAGAAGGCAGCCGTTCGTCTAGGAATTTGACATCGTGTGGCCAAATTTCTTGAAATCCTGAGGAGCCGTTTAGGAAACTCGGGGGTAACTATCACTCTGATCGGCGAACGACAGAGGGAGGGTGTGCGGCGCTCTCTCAATCGCGGATATCTGTCCAACTTCAATTGGACCATTATTTACCGCTTCCAGCTGGTTACTTAACCGTCCGCGCCCCCACTCTGTCGCCCCTTTGCTGCTCCTCCCCTTACACCCGTGGTCATACGTGGAGCTTCAGCCTAGATTCATAGGCTGGGCCACTGCCGTAGTGACCCTCGGTGCCCAGTTAAATAGCGTCAATGCTCGCGATGACTTGACGCGTTTTATCGAATTACCATGATACACCTACGACGTACGGCAGTGAGACAATAATCGAAAATCGGAAGTGGTCGGATTTATATGCGCTTCTGCCCCGTCACTACGCCTTAAAAAACGTTCTTGCGCGAGTTACCAACTCTTGCGCTTATTTTACTTGATTTTCTTCTCGCTTCGTATATTTGTCAACGTTCCGCAATTTTCATCGAAAATGGACAGCAACAAGGACGAGGCGAATCGCTGCATGGAACTGGCCGAACGTTACGTGCGAGAAAAAAAGTTCGAGGAGGCCGAGAAATTCATAAAGAAAGCTCTCAAGCTTTATCCAACGGAAAGAATGGAGGGTAAATATATATAAATATATCTATATCTTTTGTCAACATTGATCAATCGGGGTAGTCTATACTCGGTCATGAACCTCGAATTAATACTTTCGGAGCCTAAACATCGTTCTCGGACTTGGTTCAATAAAGAGTAGTATACCACAGTCGTGTGACACACAAGACACGCCATTCTCGTAACTTCCGCAATATCGTATCGCAACAAATGACAAACTTATAATTTCTTGTTATTTGTTCGTTTATATATATATATATATATATATATATATATATATATATACACACACATTGTTTTTTTTTATTCGGCTTAATATTCGGATATGACATCGGATTTATTTTTACTCCGAAGACATATTGGCGAGCGTGTCGGTGTTGGCGCAGCGGTACAAGAAAACTTCCCCGGAGCCTGAAGTCAGAAAACGCCGGGGATCTCTAAAGGAGAACACGAACGGTCCGGGAACACCGGAGTATACGAAGGATCAATCGGAGTCTGTGAAGAGGCAAGCAAATTCATACTCCATCCACGAATCAAAGTTGTCTTCGAACTTGGCGTACGCAAGAATAACAAAAAAAAAAAAAAACGAAAATAAAATAAAAACAAATTTCCTTGTAATTTACAGAATAAAGAAGTGCAAGGACTATTACGAAATTCTGGGTGTGAGTAAAGACGCCACGGACGGCGATGTGAAGAAGGCGTATAAGAAATTGGCTCTACAGCTTCATCCTGATAAAAATAAAGCTCCCGGTGCAGCAGAGGCTTTCAAAGGTAACGACGAAGCCGCTACGGAAATACGAGCTCTTGAAAAAGGATCGACCGTTATACCGATTAATACGGAGTAATATGGGTTTTTGCCCTACATACGGAACGCATTAAGAGATTATTGCGCAAACGTTGGAGCGAATTGTTTCTAAAAAGATCAGGATCATTCGATACTCATCGGTAAATGTTTCGGTCCTCCCAAAAAAGAAATCCCATCGAGCGTGGTTGAAAAATCGAGCCCACATATTAGGTTGCCGATGCAAGATTAACGTATCTCTCCTAGCTATCGGAAATGCCGTTGCTGTCCTCACCGATGCGGAGAAGCGCAAGCAGTACGACTTGTACGGATCGGAAGAGGAACGTATGCAATCCGCCTATTCTCGCCAGGCTCATACCCCGTACAATTACACCCGAGGATTCGAGGGTAAAAATGTTGCTTCGTAAAAATAATGAAAGCCAAACTGGAAAACTGTTTCGAACGATGAAGTCTCGAAGCAGAATTCCGTTTCGTTGTATATTTTGAGTTTTCTTGAATACTGGTATCGCACAAACGGGGCTAGCGAAGATTGAAAAATATGACGTTCCTCCGATCTCTATAGCTGACATCACGGGTGAGGAATTATTCAACATGTTCTTCGGCGGTGGTTTGCCACAGCAGGAGTTTTACGTGCGTCGCGGTGGCCGATGGATGCGGCAAAACGAACCCCAAACGTATCACAATCATTCCCAGGTAGATCGGAATCGTTTGAAAACACGTCGAAACGACGTTTCTCTGTATTTAACGAGTCGCGTCGTCTCATCGCATCGTTCCGTTGTCATTAGCAAGCGAACGGATATACGGCCTTTCTTCAGCTGTTGCCTGTACTTCTACTCATAGTATTAACGATGATGAGCAGCGTCTTCATATCCGACCCCGTGTACAGTTTACACCCTAACGCGTCAGTATTAAAAAGCACCACTGTTCGGATTCTTCCTTACGAATGTACCATCCGATAGATTTGTTTGTACATTCGCAGGAAGTACAACGTCCATAGAGTGACCCAAGATCTCAAAGTGTCGTATTACGTGAAGGAAAACTTCCACAGCGAGTATCAGGGCAGTCTGCGGAGGTTAGAGATGTCGGTCGAGGAAGAATACATAAATACTCTCAGTCTCGCTTGTTCAAGGGAGAAAAAGTATCGTGAGTATGACTCGTCGAAAAGAGGGACGGAACGTCAGGAAAGGGAGCAGAACCAAATTTAACCTGTTCTTTGGATATTATTATTTTGTCATTCGTATAAAACTTTAATACGTGGAAAAATACAGGTGAAGCGATGCTATGGAAAGCGCGAAATTTCGAGGACCAGGAGTCTCTTCAAAAGGCAAGGAGCATGGACACGCCTTCGTGCAAAAGATTCTCGGAAATGCGCGCGGCTACGAGAGTGGCGTGATGAATCGATCTCGTCGATTGGGATTTGGAGTAGAGGGACAGGTGCATCGTACACGCGCGTATTTACACCCGCGCCACCGTTACGAGGAGAGCGGTCAGGTAAAATCATGTACGAAGATAAAAAAAACAACGCGACGGAGAAAGAGGAAATCCGAGGCGTGGCTTCGACGATCCGATGATCCTTGATTCGCCGACTTTATCAACGAACGTGGCCGCCGCGCGGGCGAACTATATCTTTTTCCATTTTTTTCGTCCACCGCTGATTATAGAAAATTAAGGTGCACTTATTTATTGTACGCATCGCGCTATTTTCACCTTTACTTTCACGCGTCTATAGTGATACGAGTTTCGAAAAGGAGAGAAAGGGAGAAAGAGAGATATAAAAAGCTTCGCGCACCGACTCTCGCATAATTTATTGTTGACCAACGAAGACCATTAAAGACCTTCGGACACGAATGGGTAAAGGCTTTTTTCTTTTTTTTCAACAACTTTTCACGTTTCCCTGCAGATTCGTGAAAATTTGATTGGATCGCGCGATTATGTACGATACGGCCACCAGCGTGAGACGTTGCTCTTTGCCCGTTACCTGCTTTCGAATCTCGAAGAAAGAAGCGCCGAACCGTTGTGAAAATCAAGGCGCGATTGGTTCGCCGCGATGTTTCGAGACGCGGAGAAAGAAATTGTTTTACGTAGCCTTGATCTCGTCCGCTTCGATTCCTCGACCGAATTAAACACGAGGAACAAAACACGCTTGGATACACCGCGCTATCGCGTTATCATTTATTATAGACTTTATTTGTACGTATAATACAACAAAATTTAAAAACATATCGTATATTGTTTATCACATGTCGGTGAGATAATAATACACCGATATAAATGTTGTTTCGCTGTCTCGTTCGACGCGAGATTTTGCTCGATCGTTCGTCACTTTGAAGCCAAGTGCACGAATAGTGATCATGTACGCCACAAATGTCACGTTTCAATGACATTCTTGAGCACGACGTACAAATTACGTCTCGTACGCTAAACACAAAGATCGTTAAAAAAAAGGTTTACGCAAATTGACGCAACTCCAAGAAACTTCGGAACGTTAAAGGAAAGTGTACGAAAATCGTAGTTTCCTACACTTTTATCGCCTCCTTTTTGCGTCGTTGCGTCGTTGAATCTTGACGGAAACACGAGTGAACGCGTCCATCGACGTATTCCCACGAGTCTCGTGTATTCGACCGTTCATATTTTTAACTCCAGCGTCCGCGACGTTATAAACCGAAGGAGCTGTACCGTTCGCTACGTTAAATCTTTTCTTTGGAGTAAGATCGCGCCTGCGTCCTAACCTCGTGTTACGCGCGTATGTTTTTTTTAAAACTCGAATCTTCATTCGCGTATTCGCGTATGGGGCAGTACGCACTCTCGCGAGTGCCTTTTGCGTATCCGCAGCCGTTGAATCGATCAAAGACAGCTTCCGCAGCTCCCGTATCGACGATTATTCGATTCTTTTCCACCCGTTTTGTTCAGTGATATCTTTCGGTAGTGCGCGATATTTGCGTTATTTTTTTGCTACGCGATACTAACGGTTCAGCTTGTTTATTCGTTTCGTTAATCTCGTTTCGTCGGTTCACCGACGAACCGTGCGCGCTACGATGCGCCCACCGAATCTCTCGTTTTCTCCATCGAGTTTTTCTTGTTATTCGAATTATCGTATGCACCTATAATAAATACGTATATATTTAAGTTCAATGTAGAAAAATGATAGAAAACACGAGCTACCCGATCAAGCGAGTTTTTCCAATAAAAAACCAAAGTCGTGCCAAAACGAGCCGACGGCCGAACGTAAGAGGACGGTTGCAAATTCTTTATGTTTCTTGTTATTCTTTTTAGATAAATAAAAAAGTGAGCGGAAATTCGACCGCGAAAATTGTATCCGGCTCTGAAGCTGAGGACAAATTCGTAATTCGAACGAACATAGAGTTCTACGGAGGAGCGTTCGCGAGTACGGTGCTGAATGATTCGTGTCTCGGTTCCTCCATTGAATGTACAGTGAGGCGAGGCCGCGGAACACTCGTTACGATTATAGCGTAGAATAGATAGGTAGACGAGAAATTCTGCACTAGGAAAATAAAGTATCGATAACTCGGTGGCTTTATGAGTATCGCGCGTTTCTTATTGCCTCCCAATTGTTTATTCAATTTGCGATTTTTTTTTAGACTCCAACCGAAGGAACGGCGATCGACCGAAAAAAAAAAAAAAAACTATTCGCAACGTTTACGGTAACGAATCGGTGATTCGTGTTACACTTACACGTAGCATATTGGTAACAATTTTTAGCGATCTTCGATTCCTCGCGTCTCCCCTTTTTTTCTCGTCACGCGCACCGTACGAGGAATCTCGAGCCTCCGTGTGACGCGCCAAGTTTCATGGCAGTAATCAAAGTGTACAAACAGTCGAGAAAAGCTGGTCTCGTCGGATGACGAGTTCGTCCCAACTTTCGTTATCAAGGAACGTTTTTGTTCGCAAGACCGGAGCGATCGCGTTACGTTTCATGAAAAATTTAACAAAACCGCCGAAGTTTGATAATGAACTTTTGTTCCGATTCGGTCGAGCGGAGAGCTTTTACGAGTTATCGCGCAGAGAAAACAGCCCGCGTCGCGCGACGAGTACGAAGACCAAACATCGATTGGAAATGAAATTACGAAAAACGACAAAACTGTCGAGAGCCGCGATCCAAACTTAGGAAGCGCGTTTTTGTTATTTTTATCTCTCGTATCTTTTATTTCCTTGTATACCTCGGTTGTGGGTTATGTATATATATATTCACTATACATCGAATGATATTTGCTGCTGATAGATGCGATTGGTATAGTATTTTTGCTATCGGCAATGTTGTTTGCATTCTCTAAATTCAAATTGGACAATCCTCTGGTGTTTTATTTTTTTCAAATATCGTTTTTCTTCTCCTTTTCTTCGCACCGTTAATCTCAAAATGCTTTTGGGAATTCTATCGATAACGTTTTGGCCGCGATACGAGTGTGATATATCTACAGTGATACCGTGCCACTTTTTCACAATATCCAAACGATCAGTTCCCTTATATTTTTGCTTTTTATTCGTCTCGCTCGTCGTATCCTTTCGTTCTACGTACTAAATGTCAAAACGGCCCAGAAGTTTGCTACGTGTTTTTCTTCTCGCTTGTTTCGCTTAAATAACATTTACAACTAACGAGCAATACGCGTGTCAAACCTTTCGCTTGCGCAACTTGGCCTTGGCCTCCTTGAGCAAAAGATCGAAAGTATTGTCCTCGTCGGATTTAATTATGCTCCGAGCTGCATTTACGGGGTTGTTCAACGAATTGCCAGCCATGCCGTCTGCGAAGTACAAAAGAATTTCTTTACATTTTCAGCGAGCCGTTTCTTCCGTCGCTCCGCTCTTTTTTTCTTTTTTTTTTTTTTTCTCGTCAAGCCGATCATCGGCCCTTACCTAGATCGGCATATTTTACTTTGCAGAAAGCTCTGCGCCCTCCAAAGGAAAGATCATAGCGCGGCAAGGATGGATCGTCGTTTCCGTGCTCCACGGCTTCGTACGCGTCGTTTTTATAGGCGAAAGTAACAAACCCGTAATTGTCGCTGAAAGATAAACTCGAGTCCATTTTCTCAACATTTATGGCGGATCATTATTTTTTTCGGTAGTCCTCTCGTTCCACCCTCGCGAGATTGTCGCCCCTTTTTACTTAAACCCCTGGATAGTCGCTACTTTCATTCGAAAATTTTACGGACGCCTCTCCACGAGCGTTAATCACGGTCATCGAATTTCCAACGTACGTCAAATTTCCACGAGGGCAACGACAAACTACAAAAAATGTGCACTCCGGCGGTCGGTTAGATTTTTACCGAGTAAAAATTCTGAAAGTAGAAATTTCGTAAAGCTTTTTTACCGGCGGAAGCTTTACCAAATTTGCACTTCTGGAATATAAAAATTCGCATTTTTGAGCCATCCGGTCGATGAAAGTTCGGATTCGCTACACCACCGCCCCTTGATCTTTCGTTTCAGTATTGTTTCGGAGTTTTGACTCTGGTGGTGAAATTTTTGCAGAGTTTCGAGCAATCGAAGCATCGCGGTGTTCGCTGTTTCAGCCCTGCCGTGTTTCGAGCCATTGACGCGCGAGCCGGTGCGCGGCTGAGCCGTCACGGATCCGAGCATTGGCTCGGGCCAACGCTGCTCGACGCGGCCGAAGACCGGCGGAGCCGCGCACCATCCTCGCGTTTTGTGTTTCGAGTGCGATGCAAAAAATCGCATCGTCCGGAATTGAAATCAATCGAAATACAACCGTACCGATTACGAGTCTTGAAAAGATCGCCGGATATTTTTTAATTTTATTTTAGTGGACCGCGATTTGATCGTTCGGTCGACTTACCCGTGCTCGCGAAAATGTACACTGATATCGAGAACCGGTCCGAAAATCTCGAATCGCCGCCTGAGATCCGCTTTCGTTGTGTTCTCGTCCAAACGGCCAACGTAAATGACCCGCCGCTCTTCCATCTGCCTCTTCTTCTCTTTGTGACACCAAGTGTCGTATTGTCGTCTGTAAGAGCGTCGGGGCGATCGACTGCAGGGGTCAACGAAAGAACGAAACGAACTCGGTGAGAAGCAATAAAAAACGAATTCCTCCGCGCGGCTGTTACGGTCGGATGGATTAGCACGGTAACTCGGTAGCGACCAAACGCATCGTTCCACAAACGCGTTGTCCTCTCGCGTGTCAAACGCGCGATTGTTACTATTATTACAGTTGTTAAAAGTGGATTAACGAACTAATCGACGGAACAATCTCCCTCGTGGGTTCCCGTACCGGATAAATCGGATCGTAACGAAGCTTGGTTTATTCCTTCGTCCGCACAAATCTAGTCGGACGATACTTCGATCCCCTGACAAAGAGAAATCAATTTTTCGTTTCCCCGCATCGAGGAACACTATCCGCGCGAGCACGGATATTATCCTCGCTATTTCGGAACGATCGAACGTATGAAATAATTCGTGAAAGGAGAGTTGCCTTTGCGAGGTGTTCGGAGCGAACGCGATCACGATGCAAGAATGGAGTTTGCAACGCCGAAACGTTCCAACGAATTTCGGGCCAACGCACGAGCAAGGATTAAACCGTTTGTTTTGTCGGTATCGAATGTTCGCGTGCAAGGTTATTTTCAAGTTTACCTCCTCCAGCCTCCGTAGCCGTGACTGCTCCCCGAGGAGCCCCGTCTGTACCTATCGCGACTCGTCCTTGGATCCCGACGCCCCCTTCGTCGTTCCTTCCGACCGTCGCCCGACCACTTACTCCTTCCTGAATTCGATCGAGACGACGACCTACAATCACGTTTTACCGTAATTTCCATTTTTTGAGTATCTTGGCGCTCTCTCTCCCCCCCTCCCCCGCCTTCTCTCCGTTCGGCGACTCGGCCGCGTTTTCGCTACAAGAGTATTCCTCCGGTGTGCCGCCTATCCATCGCGCCAAACTAATTTCGAAACGGGTTCGCGCGGCGTTTCCCCGGGCCAAATTTCTCGAGCAATGAAAAACAATGCGGAGGAACGGCGAGATCAAAGATGAGCCTGAGTCGCGTCTGAACGAATGTCCCGTTCGACGCGCGAAAAATGGCTCCGTTCATCGGGAACTAACGAGGCAGCCGCGGACGACGAATTTTTAAGGACTCGCTGGTGAGTCGATGACGTCGATCAACGGACTCCAAGTTCGCATCGTTGCGACGCAATGAAATTTCTTTCACCTCATTTTTTATACTTCTTTAGATCCGTAGTTTGGCGAAATATTTTTTTTCAGGTTTGAATTCTGGATTATCGCGATAAAGATTAGCATTATTATTGAGGTATTTTACGAGACGATTTCAGTGAAAACAGAATAGAGAAATGAAAAAACAACGACTCTCGTTGGGTCGCAACGTTGCGAGCTTCGATGTCGCGTCGATAACGCGTTAACCCTTCGAGCGGGGACTTTCGCCGCCGATCTACGAGCGCGTACCGGGTCGATCCGACCCGTCACCATTTTCAAGTCGTTCCGTTTCGTCGAATGTGCTTTTTTGGTTTTTCGTTTGCAGAGATGTTCGTTCGTAGCGAACGATCCGTATTTTTGGCCCTGAATCCCTGCACTCGAAGAGTCAATATTATTTCCGTTGTCGAATTACGGCCTTGACCGCTCGACCAGCGGATTTGTACTCGTATTCGGGACGATAGGAGCGCGTTCGTCGGATTCGAGAAACGCGGGTTCGCGACGCGACGCTTCCTCGTAGAACGCGACGTAATACGAATCGAACGTGTTCGTACCTGGAACAACTGGAGTATCTGGAAGACGATCCGGATCGGGATCTGGATCTGGATCTCGAGGAGCGCGATCTCGATCGTACCGATCTGGATCTCGATCGCGATCTCGATCGGGAAGTGGATCTCGTGTGCGAGCGCGAACGCGACGACCAACTGCTGGTAGAGCTGACCGAGCTCCGACGGTGGCTTATACGTCGCCGACGCGGATCGCTGCTGCCGCTGCATCTTCTCGATCCGCTTCGACTTTTGTTTCTGCTCCGACTTCTGCTCCTCTCGCGATTCGTCGGTGTGCGCGATCTCGAGCGACTCGTCGAACTCGAGCTCGTTCTTCGCCTTCTGTAACGACGATTTTTCCTCTCCTTCGGCCTTGTCGGTCTGTTAATCATCAAATTTTATATTTTACGCGACTATTCGTCGTATTCGAAACTCCTAGCGACGGGGGGAACGCGTCGTCGATCGAAAAGATTCTCTTCTATTCCGTGGCTAATCGTAACCATTTTTTGTTTCCAGCAATTCTGACCCGCGGTGCACGATCCTCGAGTGGAAAATTCGTAAATTTGTCCAAACCGTTTTGCATCGGCCTGCTCATCGAATCGATTTTTGCACCCGATTTTCATGAATCGTAAGCTTCGAGGCCGCGATTCGCGCAGGATCTGGGTACGCAAAAAAGTCGCGAACCTTCCAAAAACCGATTTTTAAAAAGTCGAGTCGAAAAATATGCCTCTCCGCTTTTTTCTTCAATTCGGAGTTTTAAGTGGTTGATGTTTCTCGAAAGAGTTTTAATTTCCGAATCGCGCGGTGACGGCTCAAAAAACTTGAGCGTCGATCATCGGTCCCGAGGTCGTCGATGGGACGGAAAACCGACGACGGAGTCTTACCTCGTTTCGGAGTCGACGCGTTCACCGTTGAAGCTACTACCGCTAGCGGTAGTAGCAGAGGTAGTAACAACGGTAATCTTGGCGAGTTGATTATCTTCCCTGTTATTCTCGATCCTCGTAACCTCGCCGGTTTGCACGGCCATTTCTCTCGTGGGTGGTTTTTCGCGCGTCTTTTCTTCTTCGAATTCGGCCTTTGGTTTGAGAACGGAAACAATTTCTCTCTCCGACCAGACCGGATTTTCCGGATCGTCTCTGGACGGTTCGGTGGACGCGGAGGCGTGATGAATGTAGACGAGGGTCATCGGTTGAATGGGCGAGCACGTCCGACTATTGTCGCTCCTGCATTGCTCCCTTCGACTCCTGTATTCGGCGAGATTCAATTTTCTACGCGGCGGTGGTGGTTCGTTGACCTCGTCCCGCGCGCTGTCCGCGTCGAGGGCCGTGGCCTCGCTGCTCCCGTTGCCGGTACCGGCGTCGTTCCTTCCCTCCCGTATTATTATATTTTGCACCTCGTCGTTCGAGCTGTTTTTCGTCGTAACGATGCTCTCGTTCGGACGACTAGCCACGAGATTCGGCGGTTTTTTCAACACCGAAACCATTTGCTTGACCTTGCCGCCGCGAGTGTGGCCCGCCTCGAGGCTTTTCGTTTTCGTCAGTACGCCCTTGCGTAGCTGCAATATACTCGTCGCGAGAGCCGAACGAATCTTCATCTCGTGAACCGGCGCTTCCTTGCTCGTCCCTTTGGAGCCTCGTGGCTTTCCGTTCTCGGGTGCCGGGTACGCGGCGCTCGCGGCATTCTCGGCGCTCGACGAGGAGCGCGCCTTTTCAATATTTTCAGCACCGTTGCGATTCGGTTCCTTGACGAGTGTTGAATTCGAAGCTGTCTCTTCGCTCGCGTCGCTCACCTCTCCCGACTCCAAACCGCTGTCCTTTTTCGAGCCGCAATCGCCCCACGCGCGCTCGCCGCGCTTCTTCGCGACCGGAATCTCGCGGTCTTTCTTCGGTAAAACCTTGCGCGGATTCGGCTCCCCTCCCCTTTTCTTCTCGGATATTGGCACGTAATAACCAGCCGGTTTTGTCACGGCACGGGTCCTCTCGTTTTCTCTCGTGCCTTTGTTGCACGGGAAAGCCGTAGCTTCGGCCGTTCCAACGTCCGTACCGATTCCGGACTCGGAGGACTCGCAATTACCGATCACCGAACTTGCGCTGCTACTGTTCCCGCTGCTGCTGCTGCTGCTGCTGCTGCTGCTGCTGCTGCTGCAGTAATCGTGATCCAACTGTACCGAACCGTCGACACGGCCGCTCGAGGAACTCGCACCGTTCGCCACCTGTTTTCAATATCGTTATTCCTTGCTATTCTTATTTCACTGGCGATAATTGAGTGATGATTTTATTACCGGTTTATTACTATGATTCGATTGATGATTCGTATCATCGATTAATTAGCGTTAGGAATAATCGATCGAGCGAGAGGTGCTTCACCGTCGCCGAAAACTTACGAT
Source organism: Ophioninae sp. A BG-2022a (assembly GCA_030523105.1). NCBI lineage: Eukaryota > Metazoa > Arthropoda > Insecta > Hymenoptera > Ichneumonidae > Ophioninae sp. A BG-2022a. The sequence continues at coordinate 18,913 of JAPYZI010002385.1, read as the reverse complement.
TTTCAAGAGTTTCGTCCGCGAGAGCGATGCAGCGGCTTCCTGCATTCTCGTGCTCCGCGCTCCGACTCTCGGCCCGGAAAGAGCGGGTATCACCGATATTACTTTCTTACGTGCCGAAGCCTATGCCCACACACAAGTTTTTCGCTTAGTCAAACGTCCCGTTCGTTGCGCGATTCGATCAAATTGAAAAACGAATACGGATGCTTCGTTCCGATTCACGCGTCGAAAGCGTGGAAGGAGTATTCGGAAAATACGGTCGGGTATATTTCTAGGTACGAGAAACGAATATCGAGGGGCCAAAAATTGAGACTTTCCGATGCCACGAGAACGGAAACGCGAACGCTCCGTCGCGTATGTAACAATGCAATCACCTTTATCCTATCGATCACCTCTTTTGGCAAGGAATCTCGTATATTCTTATGAAGCTTGGAGTCTTGCGTCTCTGCGGGTTTGGTGACCGATGCCGGCTTTCCGCGTTCAATTACGGTTGATTTTTTTAATTCGGTGGTAAGTTCGACACCGGACTCGTTGGTGTCGTTCGCAGCTGTTTTGGATTTTCGATCGACCGGTCCCGTAGCCGAAGCTTCCGAAGCTTCGAACTGTTCGAGAAGACTCTTCACGTCACCGGCTTCTAAAACTGTGCATGTTTTGCTATCAATTGATCGAGAATTTTATTTTTCAAACGAGCAATTACGGGCCGAATGTACAATCGTAGAGGGCCCTGTCGTCTTTTCCGTCGAGCAGCGTTGGCTCGTCCCGGTAGTCGGATACCCGACCGCTTAATCGCGCACTGACTTTCGCCCCGACTGTCGAACGCGAACCCAATTTTCGTCTACTTCTCAATAACGATAACCCAGAGTATTAAAAAACTCTAGGATCGCGAAGTGAGAAGCAAAGGACGCGCGAAAGAACACGGAAAAAAGATAAATCCCGAGCGCGACGATCATCACCTCGATGAGTCGTTATTAATATTTATTCATTAAAAGCTGTAGGCCATCCGAAAAAAACCAAAAACATCGCTCGATGAGAAAAAAAATCCAAGAGCGACTCACCGGGCATTTGTTCAATGACGGTTTCGACGTCAACGGCGTCCTCGTTGTCGGAATTGGGCTCCTGACTGGAAATTCCGACAACAGCGTCCGTTCTCTTCTCATTAACTTCCATCGCGTTCTTCCGATCGACGTCCGGTCGCGGCGTTACCGGCTCACCGGACTGAATCGGCGGAGACGCGGAACCGGTCGGGTCGTCGTCTCTGGTTATGTAGGCGGCCAAGTCGAAGTCTGCCTTGCCCCTTGCGGCGGCTGAATCGTCAACAACGCGGTTACGTCACTCGAATTGCCAAAACGAAAATACGAGCCGACGCGCGTTTCGCTTTAATTACCGAGGTAACGATACCGATGCACGGACGGTTAAGAGTCGTCCAAGTTTAACAATTTATTATTCATTCGAGGTTCGATTTTCAAGACAATGGCCGGGACTACCGTCAACCTCGTAAATTCCAGTTTTCGGAACATTAAACGCCCAACGGTTGAACATTCGTAACTACGTGTATTGAGATGTTTAATAATTGCAAATTGTACCAGTTTTCCGTCAGCAATTACCGTTTGTCCCTGTGCTCGGACACTCTCCCGTCCCGATGTTTCGACGCGTCGTTACCGTCATTTATTACTATTATGTATTATTATTTTCGTTACTTATCACGGATATCGCTGATACAGCGATACATTCGAACCAACGTTCGAGCGGTGGGACTCGTCCGAGCATCGCTACCGTTACCTTTACTACTGTATTTAAACTCGAAACACCGAGATATTATTTTCTTTCTCTGTCTGCGTTTGTATCGCACGGACACGCCGGATTTCCGAATTCAACTCTATCACCGACCGGACAGGCTGAATTCGTTTCCACGGATTTATCCAGCTCCGTCGGTCGAATCTTGGAACAGGACGCATCCGCTGCGATTGCCAATTATAAGATTTTTTTAAAAAAAATCTCGATCGACGTTTCCCGGAGCCTGTGAATTCCGGTACGCGACGCACCTTTCAATTCATCATAGAGAGGATAAATTAAATTGGCATCCGCAAAGGAATCAGGCTAGAAGTTTTCGCGCTCGAAGGAATGCCGAAACAAACGAGCGGGGACACGTTCGGGCAATCTTGCCACGAATTCGACGTCGTCTCCGTCGCTTTCGCAAACACGTATCGATCGAACGACTCGTGCATCGGACAATATCCGAGGCGTATCGCGTACGGGCCAATGAAGCAACGAGGGCACAGCTCAGCTTGTTAATCCACGGGCTGCGCCTCGCACCCGTGCTCTCTCGTTTCGTTCATGCATAACTTGAGAAAACACACAAACCTAATAATTCACAATCAATATCAGCGGACAGGGAAGACGCGTGATCGCAATCGACACGCATCAGGTCAAGCACTGGTTCTATATCCTCGCTCGAGTCTAGCCCTATAACATCTATCGAAACGTTGACCGTTTAATTTTATACCCGGCTTGCGGCGATCCGTCGCTTCCCGTTTCTCGCGACGAGTAACCTCTTTCTTTGTTCCGTTCCATCGCGGTCTTTTTCACTCTTTCAATAATTATTTTCACAACTAAAATATTGGTTCGTTAGCGGTGCGAGAAGTAACGCCAAAGTGAAATTCGTAATTATCGTAATTTCGTTATTCGAACCGAAATAAAAGGTCAAATATTGTAGCGAATGATCCGTCAAGATCGAACGTGGATAAAGTTACAATGATGTTTGACCCTTCGAGTGCACACTGGCCCGTTTTCACCCATCATTTTTGTCGCGCGAGCCCGTATTTTTCAACGCGTGCCCCGCTTCGAGCGAATGTCTTGGAACTCGGTTTTCGTTTTTGTCAGAAAATAAATTTAGGCCCGTAAAATATGGATCGTTTGCTACGAAAAACGTCTCTCTCTCTCTCTCTCTCTCTCTCGAAAAACTACATTTACCGAAATACAACGACTTGAAAATCGTCGTGCACTTACAGGTTGGCGACGGAAGTTTGCGCTCGAAGGGTTAACTCGACGCTCGGGCAAACGCTAAATTATCGATATACAAAATGATATTGGTATCTTTGGAAAGGACTTTGACGTTCTTTTGATTTCCCGGGACGTTGAGCGTACCAACGATTGGAAAAAAACGTAAGGTCAGGTGGGCACAAAATTCTTCACGAGTTTACGACGAACGAAGCAAGGAAAAAAGAAAAGTCTCGTGTATGTGGCTTTTCGTATCGAATACGCAAATTCAACGGCCAAGTCTTGATCCAAGTTCTGGAAACAAAATGGTTCTTCGTCAACGCTAGCCTCGATCGGGAACAAACCTATATCCTGGGAGCTGGATTCGGATATTGTTTTCGATTTTGGGCTCCTGGTATTAGTGAAATCGCGATGTCGCTTTTTCATCGGTGAGGATAGAGCGTTGACACGCGTCTCTAGTGTTTCACTCTGAAAAATATCCTCCGGAAGATCCGTATTGAGCTTCTCTGTGATTCCCATGCTCAGCTCAGCCATGTCGATATCTTCTCCCATATCGGAAGCCTGCGGATATTGTATGTTTTTAACGTCTCGAGGAAAATATTGGTCTCGCGCGCGCCGCAAAAGCAAATTACATTGTACCCGGACTTTCAAGAGCGAACAAAGAAATTAGCTAACTTCGTACGTTCATTTTTTCCCTCCCTCGTTTTTCTTATCCCCTGCAGTTTTCAACGCGAAATTTGTACAGCGGCGGATTTCGGTTTTATAATTCGCTAAACGGAACCACTCGCGAAAGAGGTATCGTCCGGCTTAAAGCTCGACGTCGTTGGTAGATCTCCGACGCAATTTTGAGTTTGTAGCGAACGAGTCGCAATTGCGAATGAAACCCGCGCCTTCTTCCTATCGATTGGCCAAGGATTACCGAGTCGAACGGCGAGGCCGTACTAATGTGAAAATTACCTGAAGATACCCGATGTGCTCTTGCCAATCCGTGAGCACTTTGGCAAAGTCCTCCTTTGTGTTTTCGATTTTGGGAACCGCCGAGGCAACCCCCGATACCGGCAAAACCGCCATGTCTCCGTTGAGTCTGTATTACAAACATAGAATTTTAGATCGACGCCGCGAAGAGAGTTCTCCGATATCTTTCGCGTTGACGCACTCTTGTTCGGTGCCCCATAATCCACCGGAAGTGTCCATATGCGCCTCGACGTAGTCAAAGTCGTCGTCGATCGCCAGAAGCGAGCTCTGCGAATCGTCCAAAAGGTTGTGCTGAAAGTAAGCGTAAGGGATATCTTCGAAAGGCCGATTACAAGCTCGAATCGAAGAAGCCGCTCGAATGTATACCTGACCGAGAGACAGCGAGAAATCTGAAAAATGTTCCTCATCGTGAAAATTCAGATATCCCGTTTCCATGTCATGTACCGATTGGTAGGAGTCCCTCGCTAGTGACTCTACGCGACCGATGGTAGTCGGGCAACCTAATAAACAAGGTACAAAAATAAGACGACGGATATCGGCGATAGACCGAAAGTTTGTCTTTGAGAGCGGGTCTCGAGTCCGTCGCGCCGGACGGGACGCGCGCCGTTACCGTCCGGAATACGTTCGATATCGCGGCCGGGACGATACGTCTCCCGCTTATCGAAAAACATCCGAGGCGAAACATCCTAGACGAAATCCTAGAAAATCCCGCGAAGCTTGCGAAATCGGTGAAATCGGTGTTACGGGGATGTTTTTGCGTCTCTAAGACCTTTAACCTTTTAGGCGTAATAGTTATTGTACGTAATAATCGCTCGAAGGAGAAATAACCGATCCCGGCGATAGGACGCGCTCCGATCTGATTTTTCATCGTGTCGAAAGGGTCGAAGCGTCGACCCGAACGAAACATTATTTATCCAAATATAGTAAATTTACACAGTGGGTACGGGCCGATCGATTTATCAATATCAAAAACAAGCGAAAACGATTGAAACGGGCGGTTATCAAATTTACGACTAGTTTTATAAAAAACTTAAGCTCTTTATGCACCGATGACTAATTTTACATCCCGAACGTCCTCGTATCGCTGATCCGAAAGAAGCGCTCGTTTATCGGTTACGACGCGCACGCGACTATTCAGAGGTTATGTTCGCGAAATCTCGCACGAGTAACAACAGCGCGAGAGAAACCTCTGGAATCGTTGCGGAAAGTAAGCCGTTTGATCGTTACGATCGAAAATGTTGGAAAACGTTCGCACTGTGTCAATATAATCGATGAAAACGTCAGGAACATCCGAAGAAAAAACCCATGTGCTCGTCGCGTCGCCGCGCACGGACGCGATCATCAACAAATCTTTCCTGGATAACCCCGAGAGACGTGTCTCCGGCAAAGGTACCGAAACAACCGAATTTCAGCGGATCGCGAAACTTTTTTTTTCTATTTTCGGCCAGTATTTAACGAACGGTATTGTACCGCGAGTAAGGTCGAGTGTTGATCCGGTGTTGGCCTCATTCGCGTTACAATATGGGCACTAAAGCTGCTCCGGTGAGCACAACAAATAAATAGAAAACTCGCGGCGTTGCTCGAACGAGCGAAGAGAGGATAGACTTACGTAATAAAGGGTGCAGAGAAAAAGGCGTTGGGTCGTTTTTTCGGGTTAACGGCGAGAACGAGTGCACGGTAAAAAAAAAAAACTCCGGGACGTATATTCGCGCGCGTGTGATTTACCGGACGCCACGAACGAACTTAAGAAACTGCCGACCACTCGGTCGCGCGGAGAGCGGCTCACGGACGTCCTCGTGTATTCACTTGTATAGGACGACACGTCCAATTGTATACACGCGCGCGCGTGCTTGGTGCGTATACACATGTAGAGTTTAACGGAGCAGGCAGGAATCGAATTGCCGGGAATCCGGGAACGAAACATGCATAAGGATGTTTGGCGAGTGTTATTTGCACACTTCGCGAAGAGAGGACGCGTTAAGAACGAACAAGGACCGAGCGTAGCGTTCGGGCGCGCATGAAAAATAAACTACGAGAGAGTCGACCTCGTATACGATACGTGGGAATTCGGGTGCTGTATAATGACGAGTAAAGCACCAGTCGCGGGCGTATTATAAATAACGCTTCGAACGCGTGTTCACGTAACAAAATCTGTCTCGATTAAATATAACTCTCTCTCCCCCGACAAAGAAGATTCGTGCGCGATAAAGGGTGGAAAAAAATGCCGGCCCCGGAATTCGTACACACGTATCGCACTGCCAACGTTTTCCGTATTTTGTACACGTCACGCACTGCACTGTCACACACGTGAGGATTGGATTTTTTGGTTCCCACGATCGCAACGTCAATTATTTCAGCGCCACTTCCAATTTTCTTTCTCGCGCTATCTCCGTTGGAACTCTGCCTCTGCGCGTGTAGGCCGCGCGTGCTACTTGGCACTCGCTCGTATCACTCGGAACAGATGCTACTTCCAATCGTTTCTCTACTCGCGCGCGATCATCGGACCGGTGAAATTCACGCGCCCTTAATCGCCCGACGAACAAAGGTTACGGTTAAACCCGCGTGAATGGGGATTTACGATGTTTTTCGATACGTTCGTACGTCCGAAGGGGCGGTCGGTGAGGCAGGGGGGCGGGGGAAGGTTGTCGTCGGGAAATTGAGGAGACTCGAGCGATTCGCCGAGTTACCGGATAATAACGCGGCGGCTGACTCGGAGCGTCTTATTCGTAATACCGGAACTTTTCGGAATACCTCATGCCCCCACGATTTAGGTGGATCGACGGCCATAAGCTATACATCTATGGGACGTTCCAAGGATCGTTCTCCGAAATCACACGGTCGGTTCTAGTTTCGAGATGTAAATTACTAGCCGGTGTATTCCAGATGTTCTAGGAACTTTTTTTCCACGGATCATTCGTAGAGAATTGATACGAGCTATTAGGAAAGCAGATCTGTTCGAAGTATTGACATTTTTCTTATATTTTCGCGTTTCGATATGTTCGTTGCACGAGTACGGTCGCGAAACTCCGACGATTTCGCTGGGACGAGTAAATTTATTTTTCTCGTAGTCGCCACCAGCAAGCGCCACGGGTAGATCACTGCCCTCGAAGAGAGACGGCGATGAACGGTCGATCTTTCTTTTTAATGAGATTTTTCGAGTCGACGCGACATTCGGATATTCAGATGTGTTTTGTTTAATTGTTAAATTTTACGAAAATAATGTATACACTGATATTGTATCATGGAAAACTCTATGCCGCCGCATTAGTGCGTTAACCAACGGTTAACTTTTATTTGAAATATTTTATTGAAAACTGGGAGAATCGAGGTCAGTAATGAGGAGAAAAAAGACAATGCCCGGTAATAGCCCGCTTTGCGCGACCTCGTTACGCGCGGTTTCGCTTTAGCGCGAATTTCAAATTTTGACCACGTTTTTTTGCGAAACGTGTCCCTCGCATGAAGCGGGGTATTACCGTATCCTAGATTTTTTGCACCGATTTCGTATCGATCCTACAATTTCGATTGCTTATTTTTCAAGAAGAATTGTTTTTTTTTTCACTTTCAAGATTTCTTCGTTCGATTTTCTCGCTTTTGTTGCCTGTTTCCCGCTTCTGTACGACGGGCAACATCGGCACGGTTACGTCATCTTGATACTCGCGATTTCCATGATTGATTAATCGTTCAATTGTTCACCGTGCGGTTACAAAGACGAACATTTGAATTATCGGTATTTTTGTAGGGTAGTTGGACGCTCAAGCGCGGGGTAGCAAAAATGAAAAGGTCGTATCTAGTATTACCCACGCGCCCGGGACTTTTTTAGAGCAGCGCCGAGTAGCGGCAGCTTCGAGAAACAAGAACCGCAAAGTTGCCCCCACCGTCGTAAGTTTGAACGAGTTTAACCGCGTGTACGCAAGACCGTGCGAAAACATTCGCGCTCGAGGCGGGAAAGTTAGGCGTCGCGCCGGTTCGCCCGGTTCGCCCGGTACCCGCTGGCAGCACCGTCCGGTGGTCGTAACTCGCCGAGACCCCGGGAAGTCGGCCGCGTTCGATACAGTCGAAACGAATCAACGATGAGATTCGAAACTTTTCGCAATTATCGTCTTCTCGAACTCAACGCGGAGCAACGCCGAACAACGCCGGTTATTAATTTACCGATCGTTTACATTCGCCACGGTGGCTAGGAGGCGCGTTCGATACCGTTTCGTTTTTTTTTTTTTGCGACACGCGTACGCGGCGAACTTCTCGAGGTCTCGGCGACAGTGGCGCCATCCCGGTTCGCCCGCGTTCGCGCAGTCACGTTTGATACGCGCAGTTCTGACTCTCCCCGCTCGAGTCTCGGCGATGTTGCACTTGTGCAAAGATTTTGCGCTATTTTGCGCTCGGTGTTCCGACGGAAGATGGATAGCTCTTGAACAGGGATCGCGTATCTTCGCGGGCGCACCGTCGACGAATAAAACTATACCAAAGGATTCCGAAACCCAACGGAAGGGGTGACGAAGAGTGGTCGCGGTATCCGACGGATGGAACGAGTTCTCAAAGCTAACAGCAGTGCCGGGTAAAGCCACGGACCTCTGAAATCAGCGACTCGCAAGGGAGAGGAAACGAGGCGGGTCGCCGCCGGTACACGGGAAACGGAAACAACGCCCGAAACGATATCGGATTCTGGAATCGCACCGTTCGCTTCGCGCGCGGATCACGCGTCGCGCGGTTTTCTTAACTCGGCGGGTTATCGGTCGACTCGCTTAACTCGGACACCGCGTTCTATCGGACCGTCGCGACAACGAGGTCAGTATTTTCAAAAAAATTAAATCACGAGTTCTTCTCATTTATAAAACAGGGTTCCTCCCTGTCCGTTTTCGGTCGTCTCTGTCCTCTCGCCGTTTACGCGCGTTTCAACTCTATTCAAAATTTCGGCGATACTTCGTAATTCCGGTTTTTCCAATCTCATCGAAGTTTGGACGAAGAGAACGACGTTCGGCGACGTTGCGCCACGCGCGTGACACGCGCGATCGAAATTTTGCAAACGTTTTCGAAATTACGTCGGACGAAAATCACGCAACGGCGATTCGTTTGCAAAACGGCGGAGCGACGGAAGCATCGACGGTCTTGATTTTCGATAAACCGAAGCGAGTCGGACGCGGCGCACGATCGGCCCTCCCGCCCGTGCGTCAGCCACGGGGAGGAACGAACTTTCTCCGTCCGTTCGGCGAGCGCTCGCCGGCCCGCGGAACCGCGGACCGGGCGGCCGCCTCCGGCGCGGTCTCCCCGATAAGAGTCTGGCAACGAGATCGAACCCGAGCGAGAGCGAGAGCGCCGCTCGTCGCGCGAGTTTTCCGCAGGCCTCGGCGCCGCCGCGCGTCGCCGCGGTAGACGGGTATCGCTCCGCGAAGCGTCGCTCCCAACTTCGGAACAACTCGAATCTCGGAAGCGTTCATTTTTTATTTCAACGAAATTTGGAAGAAGCCGCGGTCGATCGGTCGCGCTCGACAGCGCGGAGTACGGGCGCGGATCGTTCTCGGCCGTGCGTCGAACGTTACTCACGAAAGCGCGTCACAAACGTCACGAGAGAGCCGGAAGACCGCGCTCCGTCGTTGTCGCGAGACCCGTTCGACGACCATTTTTTTAGTATCGCAGCCCGCCACTCGCAGCGCCGATCGTTCTCCCGCGATCGCGAGGCGCGCGCGTCGCCGTCCGCGTCGCCGTCCGCGCGTTCGATCCGTCGAAACTCGCGAACGACGCTGCCCGGTGCGTATCCGCGAACGCGCGATTCGTCGCCCCGCTGCCGTTCGCTTTCCAATTTATTCGTCATCGATCGACGGTCCGTCGGACGACGACGCACGGTCCGGCGAGCGTCGCGTCACGATCGCGAGAACGAACGATCGCGAACGAAGAAACGCGACGCCGGAAGTACTCGGTATCGGTTGTGGGTTTCCAAAAGGACGGATCTCCGCGAAGAAAGGACGCGTCTTTCCGGACGAACGCCGTTGCGCGCGAGCACGATCGAACGAATTCCGGTGAGGCGAAGGCTCCGCCGAGCGTACTCTCGCGTCGCCCCGAGATTTTCTCTCCGGAATTGTTCGAGGAGACTCGTTCCGCGGCCGGGGGAGGTTTCCTCGCGCCCAACGCGGGCGAACGCGAGTCGAGAGTCGACCGGAACGACAACAACGATAATAATAATAATAACAGCGAAGGCAGTCCCGCGTCGCGTCGGAATCGCGCGCGCGTTCGCGCTCGACGCGGGAACGAGCGCGCGTTCTCTCCTAAGCGGGCGCGGCGTCTCGGCTCTCCCGTCGCCAAGATTCTCTCGGATAGCCGAAACTCTCGGACCGGCTGTACGCGTACAATTTTTCGTCGGGCCGACGGGCGTACGAGCGCTTTTCGGAATTGCCCCCGTTTCGAGGATCCGAGCAAACGGTACGGATCATGGAATCCTTTCGGACTCGACGGCAATCGGGTCGCCCGAGCCTCGGCGCGCGAGCGTCGCTATCGTCCGGAGTGTCGCGTTTTTCGGAGGAACCCGAGGGTCCGCGCGTCGGGCGATCGCCCAAGGGGGAGGAGGTTTCCGGCTCGATTTCTCGATCGGTACGGTGGGAAGCCGCGCCGCCGTACCTTCCCGCAGCCTCGTACCCGTGGGTCGCGCCGTCCTCGTCCTCCTCCTCCTCCTCCTCCCCGTCGTCCCTGCCGTATCGAGGATACGGGGACGAGGCGTACTCCCCGTTCTCGCGGGACTCGGCTCGAGTCGAAGAGCCCCTCGAACTCGCGTACGTCCGTGCCTCGTCTCTCGGGCGCGCGACGTAAGAGCACCGCTCGTAGCTCGAGTTCGTCCGAGGATCCTCGCAGACCGTACAAATCATCGAATCTTTCACGAGCCGCTCGCAACCGTCCGCTCCGCTCGATCCGGCCCGCGCGTTCCCCGTTTCCGGTTCGCTCGGTTCGCCGGTCTCGCCCGGCGGTCGCTCCTCGAAGAACTCGTCGGCGAACCGAGGACCGACCGATTCCTCGGTCGAGAGATCCTCCGCCACCGCCGCCGCCACCGCCGGTTTCCGGTAGCTCTCGGCGCGAGGGACGCCGCTCGCCCGAGACACCAGCACCAGCGACGCCAACATCCCCGCGAGAGGAACCTGCGCGATCGTTTCGTCACTCGGATCGTTCGGTCGATTCGGAGAGTCCTCTCGGACCTCGATCAGGCGCGACTCCTCGACTCACCCCGATCCCGCGACGAATCATCCCGTCTCCCGTTGCGCCTCTCGAGGCTCGCGACGATCGCGACGACGCGTTCCGGTCGGAGAGGCCCGCTTCGGGATCGTCCGTTCGCGGAGCGATCGATCTCCTCCGAAACAGTGAACGCTCCGCGGCCGATCCTCCGGACTTTATAACGATTCTCGGCCGACCCCTCGAGTCGACGCGTTTCTCTCGCTTTCCCCGGTTCGCGCGCCCACGCTCCTCGTCTCCGCGGTGTCCGCGCGAACCGCGGCCGTTCCGCCGTTGCGCCGGGACCGAGCGATTCGTCGCGACTTCCTCGTCTCTCGCTCGCGCGCTCCCTCTTTTTTCGCGCTTTTTTCCCCGCACCCGCCGCGTTCCGATCGACCGCTTTCGACTCTCCCGTCTCTCTCGACGCGGGCAGCGGTGACGCGGTCGATCCGCGGCCGACGCTCTCGCGATCTCTCGCCGAACGCGACGAGACGACGGAAAGGCGAGAGCCGGCTTCGTCGGCCCCCCCCCCCCCCCCCCCCCGCCGTTCTCGCGTATTCGTCGGTTTCGCAACGCTCGGAGCGCGTCGTCGAGCGACCTTCTCCGTTTTTCGCTCCGAACGCGCCGATTACCCGAGGAGAACGAACCGTCGCGCGGCCCGAGTCTTCGACGACGGCGGCTGCGCCCGAACCTTTTCGCTTCGACGCGTTCCCTCGCTTTCTCGGCTACTTTTTTCTCGGCTTCTCGAACGATCCTTTTCCGGGCGAACCGGTCGAACGATCGATCTCGTCGCTCCTCCGCGATCCTCGTTGACGCTCGAACGAGCCTCGCGAGTCTCGTCGAGTCGAAGCGCGCGAAGGGATTACGGCTGTTTCGCTTATCCGAGAATCGAACCGCCGAACGGAACTTTGATCCTCGTACTCGAGACCGGCGATTCACCCGGAGTCGGTTACGAATCCCGAGCGTTGACTCTCCCGTATCGAAGCGGTCGCGACGATCCCGGGCCGATCGCTGGCCCGTGAGGCGTCGGAGACGCCGCCGCGCTCGTTCGAACAGGATCGGAGCGGCGAACGGTGCTTCGAGGGAGCCGCGTTCGAGGGTCGGCGCGAGCGCGGCGCGGAGACGGCACGGAAAATCGGAAAATCGGAAGAAAGGATCGAGCGCCCGTCGGAGACGCCGCGACGACGCGAAAAACGACGGCTCGAAACGTCGCTCGCCCTCGGTCCGGGCCTCGAAGCGTCCCACCGAACTCGAAAACCTCGCGCGACCGATGGAAACGACGAGAGACGTCCGGCCCCGCCGGCCGAGCGTCACCAGCGGCGAGCGGTCCGAGTCGTTCGCGGGAAAACCGGAAACGCGAAGCGTTCGAGGGAACGAACGAGAGTTCGTTTCCGAAAGGAGCGAACGTACGGGAAGGAACCGACGGAGCGAGAGAGAGAGAGAGAGAGAGAGAGAGAGAGAGAGCGACGTTTACGTTTATTCGGCAAGGTTCGCCGTTGACGATGGTCGCGCGCGGCAGGCGCGCGCGCGGCCGACCGGGAGCGAGGGAGGTTACTCCTTGAAGGGAAAATTCCGCGGATAGACGGAAATGTGGGATACGCGGGGGCGAGGTCCCAACGGGCGGTCGACGAACGCGAGGGTCCGCGCCGGCTTCGTTGTTTCGTCCATCGTCGATTTCTCGTTCCGGCGTTGCTCCCTCGCTCGCTCGGCGGCCCCCTTCGTCCCGTCCCCGGCGTTGCGAGCGTTCCTTCGTCGATAATAAATGACTTCGCCCGCGAGGGTTATCATCGCCAGCGCCAGACCGAAGAGGGTCGCGATGAACACGCCGCCTGAAATTTTCATCGTCGTTTCCTCGCGATCGCGCCTTCTCAACGATTCCTCGCGGCTCTCCGTCCGACGCTTACCGAGGCTCTCGAGCGTTATACCCTCGTTGTCGTCCGAGTTCCAGCATTGACCCTTCGCCGAGTTGTTCCAATACTTGGCGGCCAATCGCTCGAAGTACCTGTCCTTCTGAAGATCCAGTATGCTGCAACCAACGAGTCTCCGATATACCCGGCGCGTTTCGTCCCTCGCGCGAGTCCTTCGCTAGTAACGGTAACAACGACAACAACAACGAGAACGGGGGGGGGGGAACGCGATCCGGCCCAATCCCGAGCGTACTTTCTACTGATTTCCTCCTGGAGATGACTGCCCTGCTGGACGGCGATCGCGTAGGGCTGTTCCGCGAAGACCTCGCCCACCTCGGTCAAGTTGCAATTTCTCGTAACTTGGTACTTTATTTCGGCCGAATCGTGAATAAACGCGAATTCGGCGTTCTCGCTCTCGATCACCTGGAAATCGAACGATATCGAGCGGGCCCGTTCCTACGACCTCCTCGCTTTCGGACGTTCGTTACCTTTTTGAATCCCTCCTCGGCCGTTTCGACGGGCCCGATTTGAGTGATCGCTTGAAGTATGTGGCCGTACTGCTCCTTTATCGGATAGTCCCAAACTCTGTACTCTGTTTGGTCGCTCGTGCTGTTCAGCGTTATGTCCTTCCACACGCTGAAAACGAAGAGCGCGCCATTCCTCGAAACGAGCCTTTCTCCTCTCTCTCTCTCTCTCTCCTCTCTCCCCTCGAGCTCGCTCGGCGATTTTGACAAGAGTCCCCGTTCGGTCCTCGGCTCGGAACGGTAGCCCGCTCGCGACGATCGCTTCGTTGCGCCTCGTTCGCCTCGTTCGGCTCCGGAGAGCCTCGATCGGACGACGTCGGAGCCGCCGCCGCCGCCGCCGCCGCCGCCGCCGCCGCCGCCGCCGCCGCCGCGAGCGCGACCGTTCCGCCCCGAGTCGGAGAGATCCCTCTCTCGCGGTAAATATTTTCGCGCGAGGTTCGTCGAGGGGTCGCGTCCGGCCGCGGAGTCCTCCGAAGCCTCGAAATTTTCGTACTCGACGGAACTGCGAAAACGCGGGTTCTTCTCGGCCGCGGACCGGACGCGCGACCCCTTCGAAACGCGACGGGGTCAACGTCGAATCGCCTCGCGGGCCGAACGCGGCGAACTCGAAGGGACGAGGCGACCTTGCTCCTCGCGCGGAGCCGACGAACGCGCGCGCGTCCATAAAAAAAAAACCGCGTACTCGTAGAGCTTGTCCTCGGCGTTTTTCATGTTCACGAAGTACCGGTGAATCGTCGAGTTGGCCAGAACGGTGTAGTTTATTCGCGACTGACGAGCGAGCTGCTCGAGCGATTGCACCGGAGACTTTGCGTTTCGGGAGGAAAAAGAAAGAAGCGTTTCGATGAGTCTCTCGTCGGGGAAAGCGAGGCGGGATTCGCGAACGCGCTCGACGGTTACCTGCATTCTCTCGACGGTGAGGAACGCGGCGAGATTCGCCGTGAAGGTCGCGAGCATCAGTACGACGAAGAGCCAATAAGCGGCGACGAGGGTTCGACTCGACAGAGCCTTCGGGGCTTCCCCGCCGCCTTGCGGCGTGAACGACGTCAGGGCGAACCAGAAGCTCTCCTTGAGCGTGAATTCTCTGCGCGGCGTTGTTCCGTTCGTCGAAAAAAAAAAACGTAACCGCGATTGAGCGACGTTTCCCGCCGATTCTTCGTCGAATCGGGGCTCGGCGGAAGAAACCCGAGGAATCGGAAGCTCTCTCTCACCTGCAGGGGTACGGATATATCTTTTTGTTGTTTCGGGCGCTGTAGGGCGAGTACTTGTCCAGAATCCAGATCATTATTCCGGTCAGGGTCAGAGCACCGACGATGCTCAGCCACACCTCCAGTCTCAGCACCGTCATGAACTTGAAGAGCGACGTTTTTCTCACGGGCTTTCTCATTACTTTCCCCGTCGCGGACCCGTTGATCCCCGGAATCAACGGAAGACACTTTTGTCAGTACATTTACGAGCGTCGGTCGTCGGTGCGCGCGAGTCAAGCGGCGGTGCGTCGAGAGCCGAGCGATCAACGGTGCGCGCGGCGATGTCCCGGTTTTAACGCTCGATCGTTTCTCGACGGACGTGTCGCCTTTCGCCTTTCAACGCGCGTCGTTCGGTGAAAGAAACGTCCGCGAAACGACCTCCCCCGGCCGGCGTCCTCCCGCGATCGGGTTTTTCTTTCGAAATTCTATCGAGGATTACCTCCGGAACGCGACGGCGAGGAGAAACCGCCGCGCGAACGAACCCGATCGCGAGTGGTACGGGCCGTTTCGTTTCGTAAACGTTTACCGAGGTCTCTCCGAAAAAGAAACGAACAAACGTTTTTCGTCAGTTTCCGCGCATCACCGATACGCGCGTGATTCGAGAGACGGCGACGGGCGACCGCGAGAACCGATCGAGCAACGCTCGACTCGCCTCGCGTAAAAGCGCGAACGGCACACCAGTGGCGGACGACGCGTCGCTGCCCCGAGGCGTCAAAGTTCGGTTCCCCGTCGTTGCAACGGTGCCGCGTCGAACGGAAAACAACGACGATTCTTTCGCCTCGTCGCGTCCTTTCGCGTCGCGACCCCCGTGTCACGGCCGAATCGAGACGTCTCGAGTCAACGCGCGATCTACGTGCATTTTTGTGCGAGTCGCGCGGGTTCGTCGCGTTAATCGTGAAAACGCGCGTTTGGTTCGTGTCGAGCGTGCGGGTCGTGCGATCGCTCTCGCGCAACCCTCTCTCTCCCTCCCTCCCTCCCTCCCTCCCTCTCTCTCGCTTTTACTTCGCACAGAATTTGTATCTCCCGGCGTTCCGTCGTATCCGTGACCCTCCCTCTTTCCCGCGCCCTTCCTTCTCTCCCCCCGTTTTGCTTCGATTCGCGCGTCTTCGTCATTTTCGTTGGTGCGTCGTTCGGTCGCGATCTCGTAACATTTTGATATTTTATTTTTCGACAACTTCCGTTTTCCCGAATAGCTCCAAAGTTTTTTACTCGAGCGTGACAAAATTTATCAGCGTCCCCTCTTCGCCCCCCGCGTCCCTTTTTCCCTCTCCCTCGCTCCGCCGGTTGAGAAACCGAGGCGCCGGTACTACCGATGAGTCCACCCGCCTGTTCGAAAAACGGGGTGACGAAGTCGACGACGTCCTCGCGTTCGGAGGTCATCGTCATGGCGCTGACCGCTACGTCGGTTACCTGCGCGTCCAACACCGAACGATTCTCTCTCGTATTTTTTTTACCTTCTCTCTCTCGTCGTTCGTAAAAGCGACGGACCTGTAGGGAGTGCTTTCAACGGTGCGCGATCCGCTATTAACGGACGTTCTCTGTGAATGAGTCGGACCGTACATAAATATATACACGCGCAAAGCTCGTACGCGCGAAACGGGACACACACGCGTGTATGTACACGGAATATGTACACGTGGCTGCTCGATCGTGCGCCGATGCGAACAACGATCGCGCGATGCTCCGTTGATACGCGTACGCGTACTATTAGGGGAAAGTGGTACGAGTCGATCCCTCGGGGTGAGACGATTCTTTGCAATTGCGCCGAAACCGCTAACGCCGTCTAGTTTGTTTCACTGCCGAAACGTAGGTCCGGGCACCCCCCCGCCTCGGTCGGATCGCAACAGCGACGCGAGCGATGCGTCGATATTGACGAGAAAAAATAAAAATTGTGCACGGCTGATCCAAGGTAGGCATGATTCTATTACCTTACTCGACAGAAGTAAGACGCAGCGTTATTTTAAATAAAGAAATATGTTTCATTATTGGGTATTTTTGTTTTTATAACCTTTTTCTTCGTTAAAAAAATTTGTTTACTCGGAACGGGGGTAATACGATCGTAGGGATTGTCTTACCTCTGCTTGGGGTGCGCGAGACGAATACTTTGCAAGATTTTTTAAAAAACGAAATATTTTGATGAAACATAAATGAATTCACGGTTTTGAGTATTAGAAAACTTGGATAGATAAATATACCAGTAATAATCGTCTTTACTGTTGGTTTAACTCGAAAAGTATGTATTTCGCAGCGATTCCCGCTCAGGGGGATCGACTCGTACTACTTTCCCCTGCACACGCGTACTCTTGACCGAAAGAACGAAGAATCCTTTGTTTTTTTTCAATCCGGGAAAAACGCGGCGGCGTCGTCGCGGCGAGGAAGGAACGATGAATTTTCTTTGGAATTTCGAAAAATCGGAGAAACGAGCGCAACGAGGAAAAACGAGGCTCGCGCGTTCTCCCCGGGACGACGACGCTCCGTCGATCGCGCGAGCGTCGCTCCGAGGAGGACGACGCCGCCGCCACCCTCCCTTCCGCTCGTTATTCTTGTTCCTGCAAATTTTGGCGCGCTCGACGGGAAGCGACGGAGAGCGACGGCTCTTCCGCGATCGTCGCACCTCGGAAGAGGCGCGCCGGACTCGCGGAAATACGGATCGCCTCGTACTTTTGGCCAAGATCGCGCGTACGCGCGACGCGTCAGCGTCGAACCGCGCGCGGACAACAACGACACGGTTCAAACGAAACAACGAACGACGCGTTCGCCGCTCTCTCCCGCTCCTCGCTCTTGGTTCGTTTCGCCGTAAAACTCGAACGAGTACTACCGATGAGTATGCCGGATTGCGCGAAATACGGAGCGACGAAGTCTATAACTTCCTCGCGTTCCGACGTCATCGTCAACGCTGCGAGCACGATGTCGGTTTCCTGCGTTTCAAGCGACGACACGCGCGTATTAATGATCCCGTCGAGCGATCGCTCGATTATTTTTTCGTCGCGACTCGACGAGACCCGGAGACGGTCCTCGACGATTCGCGGCTCGAAGCGTTCCGGTCGCGAGCGACTTCCGCCGAGCAACTTTGGAAAAAGCACGAGGGCTCTTTTTCCAACGTTGAATCGAAGGACGCGGCGTCGCGAAACCGCGGTTTCGCGACGACGTTCCCGCGGGGCGCGCGGGCGAGAACGTTCGGTATCGAGGATCGATGACGCGAGGGCCGTCGATACCGCCGATACGGGGGGGGGGAGGGGGGGGGGCGATTATCGGTAGGCGTCGTCGGTCGAAGGGAACGTCGCGCGAGTACGGGGCGCGGTCCGGCGCCCGTGTCGGCGCGATCGATCCAACCGGGGGACGGAAGGTACCGCGGCGGAGGAAACAAAGGTCGAAGGTACGACTCACCCCTCGAGCGAGGTCACCCACGAGACCGGTCCACTTTCCGTTCGGTAATTTCTCACCGAACGCCGCGTCCTCCGGAATAACGAGATCGTACTCGAAACGCAGCTCCTTCGCCAGCTTCTCTATGAAGTCTATGCAGTATCCTTCCCAGATCTCTCGGCCCTTGGCGTCCCTCATGGGAAGACCCGTCCCGGGATCCCTCTTCCGCGAGGACCACGGCACCGCCTGTCGCGAGTTTCGATCGCGCGTCATTTTTTTCGTCGCGACGCGCGATTGCTCGGACGGTTCGCGCGCGACGCCGAATCGAACCAGCCCTCGACGAGATCCGCCGACCGCGAGGAGCGTCGCGCCAGCGGGCTCGGCGGATCTCGTCGATCGCGATCGCGGCGGCGGCGGCGGCGGCGACGACGGGCCAACGACGATTCCTACCTCGGTAGTTCCGACTCTGAAGTATCGTTTCGCCGGCGATATCCGTTTCCCCGGTGCAACCGTTATGTCGACGAATTTCGTCCAATTGGCCAGTTTTTCCAAAACGCCGTCTTTGAGGGTCTCGATCTCGATAACCGCCCGATAATTCAGAATCATGTCTTGGTGACGGTACTGAAACGCGTCGTTCCCGAGCAACGCCTGACGCCGTCGGGACGAACGAATCCAAGAAAATTAGCTCTCCCGGAGCGAGGGGAGCGTCGATCGA
>JAPYZI010002384.1:0-29559 GCA_030523105.1 Ophioninae sp. A BG-2022a | reverse complement strand
TGGAAAAATTTGCAAAAATCGATGGTCCAACTTTGAAATTCTGCCAAAAATCGAAAAATCATCGGATTTTTATTATTAAAAAAGCATTTTGAAGAGAAAGTCATAAGGAAGAGACTGAGCGTAGAATGGAGCGCCAAATCCCAAAGAAAAAAAAGTTATCGATGATTCAGTGAAAAAACTTTTCATGCCCAAAAATTTAAAAAAATTTTGGATTTTTAATATTTTTTTTATTGGTCCATTTACATGTAATTTGATCCCCTGAACACGAATCGACCATTCATTTCTCCCAGAACTCAAAATTTCTAGGGGGAAATGTCCAAAAACCTTTCTAGAAAGGTTTTTTTGCATTTTCCCAGTCTAATTTTGTACTTTCGGCAAAAACTCGGGCATATTCGTAATCAGCGGAAAATTTGCGATCAAATAGACCCTTTTAATACTTTCAAAGTGGAAAAAAAATTTTTTCGATTTGCCCCGGCCACTTTTCCAGAATCGTGAAAATCACGATATTTCAAAAGGTCGTAGAGTGAGCTCCTTATATGCTATGGAGATTCATTTGGAGAGTTCGGAAAAGGTTTTTGCCTAACTCAAATAATGGCGTTGGATTCATATTGATATTTCGTATAGTTTTCCCGGAAATGCGACGAAACTACGCGCGTCTTTTCTCCACGGTGCGCTCGTACGAATCCACACGTAAACAAACACAAACGCGCCCACGGTCAGCGCTCGGCAATTGTCTTGGCACGATTCTTCGCCCGAAAAGTCGAGACTTCGTGGCCGAATTCGCGCCATCCGTCGGTAGTTACTCGCAGCGCAAAACTCTAAAATTGTCATTACCGACGTAACGAGGTGCCGCGCCGAAAGTTTCCAGTGTGTTCGTCATTCCCTTAATTTGACATTGCTTGGTGAAATTTCGTTAAATTCTGAAGCGTCGTTTGGGAAATACGTGGGTATCTATTATCCTGCCTTACCGACGGCGATAGGGTGCCGAATATTTTCTATTGGGGCATGGGTTGAGAGTCCGGTTCGCTGCTTTTTAGAGGTGAGAGTATTTTCATTACGGAAGAAAATGAGATAAACGTTATATAATAAGACGAAACAAAAAAAAAAAATCATCTGCGCGATCTCAATGTATAACCGGCGTATAACCAGAATTCGTGAAGCTAAGCAAAAGTAATCTGACGTCTTGATAAAATTGTCAAAACCAGAATATTTCCGAGGAAACGAGATTCCAAGCTTGACAATATTGTCATTTCGAGTTGAACGAAACGCGGTAAATCAATGAAACGAATTGACAACTCTGTAATCGTACGGAGTATTAATAATTGGCCGATCAGCCACAAATCTTTCTTTCTCGGTGGTGGAAAAACACGAATGAACGTATTGCAATTACGAGATAAGAGGAAGTATGGAATCGGTGTGAACACAAATGCAAAAATATACTGCAAAGAAATACAGTACAGTTGTGCATACACGTGCCGAGTAGATCGGCGTTGGAAATCGGCGAGGAGCACCCGGGCGTTCACCGGCCGGCGTTTTCACGACCAAAGGGAGAGCGAAATGGCGAGAGCGGTGGAGGGAAAGAAAAAGTCTCTCTCTCTCTCTCTCTCTCTCTCTCTCTCTCTCTCTCTCTCTCTCTCTCTCTCTCTCTCTCTCTCTCTCTCTCTCTCTCTCTCTCTCTCGCTCCCTTCACCGACGAACGTGCTTTCTGACGAGAGACGAGATGGCGTTGGCGTTTCGTCTACCTCCTGCGCACTTCTCGCTGTGCACACTTCAGCACAAAGACCCCTTGGCTCTCCGTACACGTAACCCTTTGCTCCCGCAACGGTTCAATATTCGAAAATCATACGAAAAATGCCTTCGTTCTAAATTCGAAAAATGCATTTAGAACGCTATTAAGAGTGAGATTTGCAAAAAAAAAACTATCATGAATATCGATTTTTCATTATCGAATGGATATTTAAAAAAATCGAATACTTGGGAAAAATGGAAGGTTTAGGCAACATTCGTAGGAAACGTGGAATATAACAGTCGAAAAGAAATGTTCGAGAGGCAGTTTTGAAAATGACTTTTGAAACAAAATTAAGAAAAACAACGATGATTTAATAAAAATTATTTTATGAAATTCATAACAATTAATACAAATTGAAGATCTTGGGTGACAAGTCGTGACAAACATCGTGAAAAATAATTTACGAAGTTTGACCATCTTAACTCACGAAAAATAATTGGGGATTTTTATTGGGGAGGGAGAGGAGAGTTTCGAAATTATTGTATAAAAATTCACTAAAATATCGAATACAAAAATCCCAAAAATGTATACTGGAAATTCTGTTAAAAAAAACATCAAAATTCATCACTCTAATGTATTTAATATAAAAAACCATTTATGGTTTTTCAAGGACCAAAGTGTTTACGCGTTATTTTCAAATGCGAACGAACTCTTCCCACAAACAAAAAATAAAATGAGGTTAAAACAAAAAATGAATCAGGGTAGGTGTCCTGTGGGGAATTTATGAATAATGCCATACGCAGCTTCCATGTACTCTTTATCTGCGTCTTTCACGGTCACTCCCCCGCGTAGTCGGATAGTCTCGGGTATCCTCGCAATTTCTCGTTCACCGGGCGTGCTTTGCACACAGACAGACTCGTAGCTTCCTGCGTATTTATGGTTTTCCCTTCGTGAAGACCGCGGGCGCCCTCTCTCTCTCTCGCCATCTCTGTCTCTCGCTCGCGTTTCGTCTCCGCAGTGACTCGGGCTGCCGGTTCTCGAGCTGCCCAGTCGCGCGACGAGCGTCGTTACGTGCATTTCGTATATTCCTCGTCGTAACGATTATTCGATTCTTCGCTTTCTCTCATTTGTCCCAAACAGCGAGGCACAAAGAACGTTAGGGAGAGAAACGTTCGACGACAAACCAAACAAAAAAAAGCAAAGAATCGCATGTTTTTTTTTCGTTAGAAATTTTCGTGTGAAATTTTCTACGAGCGAGTTTCGTTTCGCGTTCCGAGAATTTTCGTGGCTCCAACGAGCGAGAGAGAGAGAGAGAGAGAGAGAGAGAGAAAGAGAGAGAGAGGAAAAAAAGAGACAGAAACTAGTGAGAGAAACGGTGCGAGAGGGCGTCGCAGGATTTTCACAGGATCGACCACAGGGACGCGCTGTTTAGTTTGTTACGAGTGAGTAGAAACAAAAGTAGACTTTCCAAAATGATTCTCGACTCGTAAAAGTAACCTCCCCCACCCCCGGGCCCGACGAATTTGCAAAATTCGTTTCCGCCCGTGACCATTGAATTTAGCATGCGTGCGACGAATAATCGATTTGAAGGACGGGCGAATAAAATGTGAAGCGAGCCCTCGATAGTAAGCAGAGCCAGCGGCATCGATCTTCGACGTCTCGGCTGGCTCGCGGACATTTTTTTTACGTTTTATCGTTACTTTTCAATACTCGGGGTAAGTTTCGATCGCTAGATCGAGAGCTCGTGTTTGTTTTTTTCTTCGTCCAGCCTGTCTTTGGCGATACAAAAAAGTGAGACAGGGACGAGTTCTGTTCTCGGAGGGTTCGGAAGGTGGTGGTTATGGCGTGTGTGCGCGACGACGGAGATCGAAAGTTTCCCGGAAGTGGGTGTGGACGGAGAAAATACCGAGAAAAGTCGTATCGGATTTAACGTACGAAAATATCGCCGCCATATTTTCCGTTGATGGATATCGTTTTGACGGTTAGGTTCTTTCGCTTTTTTTTTTTCAAAGTTTGACGATACAGGCGCCGATAAAAATGGCGATCGAGTTTTAAATCGTAGAGTTGGCGGAAGTTGATTGGGAATAAATGGAAAATCGATAAGTACGATTGTGTGTCTGTGCCGACGAGCTTCGTCCCAGCCGCTTCGATCGAACTTTCCGAGCCCTCCATGGAAAGCGTCAAAACGCGATTCGTATGCGTGGCTCGTGCCCAGCCGGGCTCGTCGAGGCTCAGGGGGAGAGCTCGCGCGTACATCGCAGCAAAAGCGAGACGGAGAGAACGATGGCGCGAGGGGGCGGGAGGGGGGGAGGGGGCGAGAGAAAGAGAGAGAAAGAGAGAGACAGGGCGAGCCAGATTGTCCTCTTCAGGGTCAGGGTCGATTTTGTCCTCTCGTGTGCACCGAGACAGACGAAACAGAAATCGGAGACGAAATTCGAAATGGAAGAAACACAATATTTCCGTAAATATATTCAGAGTCGCAGTATCGAAAAAAGCGAACGGTAAAAAAAAATATATATATAAAAATCTTTGCGAAATTTGGAAATATATGCATTTTATTATTCGGGTTTGTCCGTGATTTTGATAGAACACGAACGTCACGAAATTTGCAATCGTAACTCAATAACGAAAGAATTTAGAGCCATAGCTAATGAGGCTGAATTCAAATGACCTTTAGAATGACCTTTTACAAGGAATAGGTCGAGTCGCTGGCCACCGTGTATACATAGATATCGATTTATTTGATATAAATTATATACATGCATAGATATATATGAAAAACAATGCTAAGAACAAATTTCGATCGATGTTTTTAAATAATTATAATATGATTTCTATATTTTGTACAAATAGTATTATAATTTCAATACGATCGCTAAAATCGTGCTACAGAATACAATTAATTAATTTGTTGATAATCGACGATGCAGACGTCTTACGAAAAGACAATCGATGTATTTTCGTTACACGACAATTTTTATTATTCATCGTCACTATTAGCTAATCGGCTAATAATTGATAGATTATTTATTTTTATTTGATAATAATCAAAAGTTTTAATGAGATTTCATTTTTTCAATGTAAGAATAAATGAATTATTATTTTTCAATCGAAAAAAGAAATATTCCGGATCCAAAAATCTTTCAAAACGAACGCCGAATAAATACGAATCTTTCGTGGTTTTTGGAATCGATGACGCGTTAAAAAAAGATAACCTCAAAATACAAGAAAAACGTTTGAGACGGTACACGCGAAAGGAGGATGAAAGATAAAGATGCGCGAGGAGGGAAAGAGAGAAGAAAAAAAAACACGACAAACGAACGGAAGTCAGAATTCAACGCGAGCTTGAAAAGTTCTCTTTGTCACGGTCCCGCGAGCTCGTTGTTGTGCCGCTTCGCTGTGCATTCTCGCGAATGGTGTACATCTCGGTTGAAAACCCACGCCGCACACACGTAAAACAGAACTGACGGATAAGTGCTCGGGAAAACAAAAAAAAACGCGATATATATTCCACCGGCATAATAAAATGATCCTGAGTGCATAGACTCGTTCTCGCTGACGACCGAGATTAAAAATAATACGAAAAGAAGCGGTATTTTTCACGGAACACTTGGATGGATCGAATGTTCGCTCGGTCGATTTTCGTATCGAAATAATGACGTTGACGTTCGCAGTGTTGGAACTCAACGATGAATCTTTTATTAGCTCTGTTTTTTTATATCTTATTTTATTTATATTTTATTGTTATTTTTAGCTATATTTTCTTATATCGTTTTATTTCGAATATCTTTTGGTACGTTTAAATCAAGAATTACGGGTTGTAAAAAAAAATTTTTTGAACCATTTCGTACACCGTTCGGATGAAACGAAAATGAACCTTTTTTAAATTTTCAATTTGTTAGATATTTTATTTCGTATTTTTAATTATTAGTTTCACAAAAATGATATTTTATCTTGATCCATTTTCTAAAATTTTTTTTTTTTTTTTTTTTTTTTTTTTTTTTTTTTTTTTTTTTTTTTTTTTTTTTTTATTTTTTTTTTTTTTTTTTTTTTTTTTTTTTTTTTTTTTTTCAAAAGATCTCATGCCCTTTCGAACGCAGCGAAAATGAAGATTTTTTGAATTTTCATTTTCTTAAGTATTTTTGTTACCAAATATTTTTCTATCGGCTTAATGAATATAATCATTAAATTTTTTAACTTAAAAAATGTTTTCTCAATTTCTATCAATTTTTTTTATATTCTCGTAAATTGAAGGTACAAAAAAATTCTTTACATTTTTACGTCAAGATTTCCCAGTGCGTTATTTCGGTATTTTTGAGCCTCGTATTTTCGGGCTAAAAAACGAAATTCATTCCCCCCACCTCCATGCGAGGGTGGGTTTATTTTGACGTCAAGAGGGGCTGGTAAAAGTCATGGGGATCGTGTGTCGCATTTCTATCGTACGTGCCCAAATGATTTTTGCTTCGTTGCACAGACCTCCCCCTCCCTCCTACGCCCCTTTCGCGATATGACTCACTTCGCATTGAACCGTGCAGAGAACCTGGGGTAAAAAAAGCGTTCTCGTATTTCGAAACGATGCACGAAAGAAATATCCGGTTCTCCCAGTATCACCCTGTTGCACCGAGCTCCCTTAAAGAAGGGTGTCCGAGAAACGTCTGGAGGGTGAGAAGCTTTTGAAACGATCATCGATCATGATTCAACCATCGATGATAAAGCTATTTCTTTTTTATCTAACTTCATGTATAAAGTTCTGCACCCCCCCAATATCGTCGATTCCCCATTCAAGATCGCCATCGATTCCACGCCGAATCTCGACCCACCCCAATATCGCATAGATATTTTATATTCGCGTTGATAACTCGATAACGACTCGATGAGTTGATAACATCGTTCACAAATATAGTTAATCTCTGAATATTTTTTTTTATCTGTCGAGCCTTATTTAAAAATCTATCAATGGGAACAAAAATTAGAATTTAAAAAAGAAAAATTGTACACGAGTAATTTGTACACGATTCTTTAATTCTGTTATTATTTTTTATATTTATATACACTTATCTTCAGTATTCTACGAATCGAATACTGAAAATAAGTGTATAAAAATATAAAAAATAATAATAGAATAAGAATAAAATAAAGAAGAATAAAAGAAATAAGAATTTAAAAAATACGGTATAAAAATTAATGGAAATACGAAAATAAGTTGATACAAATTTTATGTATACAATAGAAGAAAATAAAATTTCGCGGCAACGATGCGAACTTCGAGGCAATGTAAAATCGGAAATGAATTTAATTCGTTGTTTCGTTTAATTGTCCATCGTATCCTCCATTATATAAGAGTATAATTATCGTTATTAACTATTATTATTTATTTCAAATAATATTTATTCTTTACATTAATGATGGGACGTAAGGTGTCGATTATCGTTGAAAAAAGTAATATATTGAGAAAACGGAGGGTACGATTGAAACGAACGTAATCTTACAGTTAAATCCAATTATTAATAAGTTAGTTGATGCAAAAATTGATTTGCCTTATTTGATAATAGATCGTCGTTTCATATTCAGGAAATGTTTTGCCCAGGAAAGAATTTTTGGATATTCCTGGTTTGTTCGACGAAAGAGACCGGTTAGGTAAATCGTTCGAGATAAGCGAGGTCTGAAGCATGCGTTGATTCGAGAATGCCCGGTCACGTTTCTGCATACGAGATTTCACAAGTTTTTTTTTTTTTTATTGTTTTTGCTGACAGGAAGTTTTATTTCGTAACGAGTTTGTTTCAACATGATTATGAGTCTACGTTGTAAAGAGAACCTTCGAAATTTCGAAAATGACGAATTTCTAAAACGGCTTTGCTCGAACGTTAGTAAAAATAATAATTCTTTCGACGAATTCGCGTCCTGATTTACAGATCTTTGAAATTAGCTCTTGACAATGATCGCTCGTTCAATGTTGCGAAGAAATTAAAGCCCGAGAAGACTCTCGTCGCGACTAGGCGAAAAGAACAAAAAACTTGCGAAATCATGCGCACGCGTTCTCGCTCCTAATTCGCCTTATTAGCACTCGGGCCTTCGCGCAATCTCGGGAGACAGAGCGTTACAAAAAGAGAAGCGTTTTTCCCCACCCCTCTGTGAATCATCGAACGGATAAGGATTGGGCCTTCTCTCGTTACTGCCGATTTTCCATTTTTGGAGTTTGCAGCCTTTTTTTTTTTTTTTTTTTCTTCGGTCGGGAATATTTTACGCGTGATGTACGAGTGTATTCGGTAGATTTTCGCGAGTGCGTGCATTTTTACGTAATTGTAGGTATCGGATAATAATTAGATGACGAATTAGATAATTGGATAATCGAATAGATAGTAATTGGATAGTTATTAAATAATAGTTAGATATTTATTTGATGATTGCTAGATAATTACCAGATAATTATTAGATAATTATTAATTAATTAAATTATACAATTTGAACGAGAAAATTAAACACATCATTTTCGTAGGCCGGACGTAAACGATTTTTATCGTTTTCACGTTTTTATCAGATAAATTTTGAACAACGTCTTTCCACTATTTTTTAAAAGATTCAACAATTCTCAACGCCTTCAATTATTTTCAGTGATTTTCATCGCATTAGCTCTGTTTGAAGAGAAAAAAAAAATAATACTTTCGACCAGTGTTGAAATTTTTGCTCGTCATCTTGGCCGGATTTTCGAGCGTTCCTTCGCGAGTCGAAACTTTCCTGAAACGACTCGACGT
The DNA here is from genome assembly GCA_030523105.1 of Ophioninae sp. A BG-2022a. Lineage (NCBI taxonomy): Eukaryota > Metazoa > Arthropoda > Insecta > Hymenoptera > Ichneumonidae > Ophioninae sp. A BG-2022a. The sequence goes on along the minus strand of JAPYZI010002384.1, from coordinate 21,078 downwards.
TGTCATCGTCCTTCCCACTTCCGCCGAATGGAATATAATTATATTCCGAAGCAACCGCCGTTAGGGGTCCTTACCCCCCATTCCCCTCACCCCCTTTCCTTGTGCCCTTCTTCTTTTCAACCGTAAGAGCTTCTCTCGAAATGCAACTTTTCTTCTGCCACTTCTCTGACCGGATATTCTCGAGGTCCTTGAATCTAAACGGTTAAACTTCGAAATGGAAATCCTCCGTATTGAAACCACCATCGCCTACACAAGCTTGAACACTTTTCTCGAATTGTTTGCGTTTCGTGATTCGACATTTTTTCACAGCTATTTTTTCCCTCCGTCTTTCGATCTCTTCGCGAGCATAAAAAAATAAACGAAAAATAAAAATGAATATAGCGACCAAAAAATTTAATAAAGACTATAAAAATGATTTTTATTGTTTATAAAAATCAGAAAAATCAAAGTAGAGAGGAAATAATGAAATTGTTACGAACAGATAAAATACAATAATGAAGAAAAAATATGAAATATGTATATATAGATAGATAGATATAGTAAATAAAGATATGAAGAAAATATTAAATAATAATTAAAAGAACAATTTTTTTCGACGATTTTCTCACGCAACGATTATTTTGGTACATTTGTTATTTCTTTATGTTTTTTTATTATTCAAAACGTGACGCTTCTTTTTTTAAATTAGAAAAAAACAATTTTTCTAATTAATGGAGATCGCGAATTTCTAATGAGAATGTACGAGAAAATTTGAGCTATTTCCACAACCTGAGCAGGCAAAAAAAAAAAACATTTGAAAAATGGAAAATAATTGATTTTCCGACTGAGCGGTCACCGCTCTGAGTAGCAGCCACGACGAACCCCACCGAATGTTTTATTTCTTCCGATTTTTCTCTATCCCAGCTGATTAACTAAAAAAATTGCATTTCGAAGATTTCCTTTGTAGATTTTCAATCGTAAGGTTTCAAACAACGTTTGTACGATTTTCTCGGTAGAAATCCGCCAAAGCTAATTGAATGGGAGTTAACGAAAAATTATTTTCATCGCAACCAAACATCACCATTCCAATCCGGTTCTAAAAATTTTTCCAAATCCAGTTTCCATATCCGGTATTTCGATATTTTTGTCTTTATCACTGGGACAACAGGATTTTCGAGCAATCGCTCGTTTTAAAGTTACCATCTCGTTTACAGTTTCCATTGAACGGACAACGAGTAAAAAACGAAAATTAAAAAAAAAATAGGCAATAAAAAACCGTACTACCTGTTTTCCACCTGTTCAATAAAGTCCCCGATTATCCAAAGTGACCCGAAAGCATGTCAGATGAAAAATAAGTAGGTTGAGAAGAATGAAAAAAAAAACTTTAAAAAAAATGAAAAAAAAAAAAAAAAAGAAAAGAAAACACGATCACCAGAAACTTTAACGGTGATCGTGAGCGCAAGAAGACCTTTTATTTCGTCTCAGGCTTCATTTATCTCCCGTGCAATATACTGTTATATCAAGTCTCGTTGTTTTCTCTTTCTCTCTTCTCGTTTAACGGTGTTTTTCGCTCGGTCGATTGGGAGGGAAAAAGATCGAGAGAGAGATGGCTGCAAGAGGAGAGGGCGGGAGGAAACGAGCGTATCAAACGAACGCAACGAACAAGATTAATGTTGAATGAATGCTTGCGAGACGAGAGAGTATCCCGAACAAAAAAAAAAAAATAAAAATAAATTGCAAAAGAAGTGCCTGAACCAAGAAAATCGTCGCAAGAGTGGCAGAGTTAGCGAGGGTGACCGTTATCTCGATTGCGGGATTCCGCACTCCGATCGATGCAGTCGCGGAGTGCAGAAAATTTTGATATCCGCGATCAGTTGAAGGGATCAAAGTTGAATTTTTTTAAATCTTTCGCCGCCACAAAAATCTCGCAAATATGGTCTGCCGCTATACATACACACACACATACCCTTTCTGGGAAAAGCTAAAATAGTCTAAATCAGTTAGGAATGCACGATTATGCGCACCGAACGAAAATAGGTTCTCCTTCGTTTTTCATATTCAAAATAGCGTTTCCGTCAATTTTCCTTACGACATTCGTGATACGAGATTAAAATACGTTATTATACCAAATTTCAGATCGCTTTTCGGAAGTACCCCCATGAATTGCTATATTACAATATCAAAAAGAAAAAATCAATTATGTTTCCAATGAGGAAGTTAATGCTAGCTTAAAAACGATTGGTAATCGGAATCTTCAAATGTGCTGGACACTAGTGAATCTGGGGATTTGGCGAGTCAGTGTCCTTTTGGAGATGATGCCTTGATCGTAGTCGATGTTCAGCGGAGCATCGAGGATACGTTTCCTCGCGACGTATATAGACATGTACGAAGGCCCTCTGTCCCTACCGAGCTTGACAACGACTTCCTGCAAACGAGCCAAAAGCCAGGGATCAATACCTGCTACAAATACGCAGCCATTTTAACTCTACATAGATATTACAGTCCACACCCTCAAAGCCCATACCCAGAGATACACAAAAGCCTTTCTCACTCTGGCTACGGAATATATATTTATATATTTAATCCCAGAAGGGCCGTTGTGATCTCCGGGAAGTAATGAGGAGGGCCCTTTTAAAGTTACCAGCGGTGCGAACGGCCGAGGGCTCCTCCCTTCGCTTCGACGCTCTGACCCTCCGCGAACGTGGCGAGCATCTGCGTTCCTTTTTTTTTTCTCCCGTGCAATCTTCACCTTTCCAGCGCGAACGAGCGTGCCACATGAAAAAATGCAAAATCCCCGCCGACAACGAAAAATAAATTTAAAAAAAAAAACAGAAAAAACGAGCAGTCGTAACACATTAATCTGCGAAGAGCAAAAAAAAAATCTTCATCATCCAATCGACCATTCAAAATTCATCTCCTAATTAATTTCATGGTCATCTCGTTCAGCGAGTGGGCTATAATCGCGTTTCTTTTTTGCAAGAATTCGCGACACTCGATCTGGCAATGATACATTTTGTCGTATACCCGGTTGTGCCAACGGTAGTACGAGTCATTTTTAACGAACGACGGATCGGCAATCTAAACGTACGAATTAGCATCGGAAATTCGGAAAATATTAGCTGGTGAGAAGTCCGATCAATTTCGAGTGAACGTCCGATTGATCGGCGATTAAATCGACAATGAAATCGTTGATGGGTTATATGATCGGTAACGGAATCGGTGGTTTCTCATATGACCGATAATTAAATCGGTAACCTTTATGACGATCGGTAATTAAAACGGTAACGCGTAACATGACCGATGGTGGGATTGGTTGCCTATTTAACGGTCGGTAAACATTACCGATTTACCGATCGTTGAAAAAATCGTTTTCTTTTTTTTACAACGAAATCTTTACGATCTTACAAAACACTCGTATTTTCGACGCGTTTCGTATCGTTGAAAAGCATTTACGGACAGCGTCGAGGATCGATCGACGAGGACAAAGATACATCCTAACAAAGTCGTCCGTAACTGTATTGTGAATGGTCACAACGAATATATAACAAGAACGTCGATGAACTTCATTGTCGCGGTTTTCGTTTTTTTTCTTCTCGTCCCATCAGAGATAGCCGCTCTTCCTTTCATTCCCCTCTCATCTTCAAACGAGCACGTAGTCTCTTCTCTTGTGCTATGAAGAATATCGACAAAACGAAAATTACGTATAAGACGACACAACAAGCGCAGTCTTTCCGCTCTCCCGCGCGGAAAATAGCGATACCAGCTCGGCGAACGTACAAAAGAATCGTAAACAAACAAAGAAACTACAGGAGCCACATAACCTACACACAAACGCGGAGGATGGGGAGGAGGGAGCAAGAAACACGAAAAAAAGAAGGGGAAGACATAAAAATTCTTCGAATACGCGCAGACATAAATGCTGAATAAAAACACGCCGACGGACCAATAGGGACTGATGGAAATCGCGAGAGAGAGAGAGAGAGAGAGAGAGAGAGAAAGAAAACGACGGAAAAAACGAGTATTGTGTCCCAAAGAGGGAAGACGAATAAAAGGAAGAGAAAAAATGTTCTTTGTGTAACGGAGCGAACGTTCGTACTCTCTGTGATCAGCACTTCCCAGCTCTTTGACTCGGGCCACGATAATGCACCGCGTGGGGCTGCGCGGAGTTCCGACGTTGATGGCATACGCGACGCGGTCTGGAACTCCGCAAAGCTCTCCTTTGAGCTGCCCAAACAAAATGGAAATTTCGACAATGAGATTATTGAAAAATTTATAATTCAATATCGATAGCGAGCGCTCCATCATCTCCATTACTTCACCGTCGCCTAGTCTCCGATAAAACGGAAATTATATTACATAAAAATTCATTAAAATAGAACGAACGATATTTTCCTCTTTTCTCCACTACTTTTTAAAAATCATCGACCCTGCTTCGCGCAATTATCGTTTACACCTAATTCAATTGTATTTTTTAAAATTCTTAAAACTATTTTTTAAAGTAAAAGAAAGTTGATTTTCAAATGTATCTTTGAGAAATGAATAAATAATAAGAATAACAATAGTGATGATAACAAAAACTCATTAGCTGTGTTAATTAATTAAAATAATTTATTTCTGCGTTAATTAAAGTGATTCGCTTCTGTGTTAATTAAATAAAGTCATTTATTTCCGTCTCCACTAATCAAAGTTGTTTTAAATTGATGTAAGTTAATTGGCTACAAAAAAGATTCTCCTGCTTTTTTAAAATAATGCATTTTTTTATTTTCCGTGCTTTTTCATACTCCGAATAAAATGTATTTTTTCGATAAACCCCCCACCCGCCAGTAAAGTGCATAATAAATAATGAAGAAACTTCGTAAATTGAGGTTCCACTCCTTCATCCACTTTTTTGAGGGAAAAAAAAAAAACAAACAAAAAACTTACTGTCGCCCCTTAAAATTGCACGATTGGCCGTAAGAGCTTGTTTTTTGGCTTCAGTTTCTTACGCGCCAAAGTGGACGATAAATAGTGCACTATCGTCGCAAATTGGGGCGTGAAGGAGAGGGGGCGGAGGTAAAGAAGAGGAGGCACTCATTTGGCCACACGAGTCCACTTTTCCGAGTCATCAACGCGTCTAGCCGTCCAGAACGCTCGCAAAGTGCCTCCGGGTGTGCATCCAGCTTCCTCTCGTTTCGTGCTGCTTCAGCTTTTCTCGCAAACCTGCCACGGGGCACCCTTGCTTTCCTCGTAATCTTGTATCTCGTTCCTCCAATTCCTCCACCCCTCCAACTTCTTGATGTCTCTTTGGATGGACGAAACTTGCCGGCTCGGAGAAATGAAGAGCTACGAGGTGGCGCCATTCAAGTGACTATTTTCCTCTTCCCTCGTTTTCCTCTTGGAATTCTCTATACGATGATTCTGAATATAATTTTTTTTTTTTCAGGGGGAAATTCACAGATTTACAAAAATTTCATAAACGTTTTTTCTTTTCTTGGATTTCTCGTTCAGCGATTTGGATTTCTTTCCAGCGAATTTGGGTTTTTTAAGTAATTATAAAAATGAAAAATGGGGGAAAAGATATAATTCGTTACGTTGCGTCATTGAATAAAAACGAATTCGGTTTTTAACCTCGTGATTCCCTTGTCACAGCTGCTTTTCTTGATATCGACATTTTTGTTGGAAAATTGTTTCGAAGATTTTAGGTTTTTGGATTAGTGAATGTCTTTTCGATTTTTCGGACTCGTTTATTTTGATTCTTACGACGAATTCTGCGTTGCAAAATTCAATTGGAAATTTTGAACATGTTTAAACTCCGTTATTTTGATTATTATTAAAATGTTGGTAGATGGAATTTGACTTCTGATGTTGAACGTCTCGTGACAGCTGGGAATCAAGTTTTTTTTTAAATTCATACAATTAATTTCATCAACAAATCTGCATAAATCGTTCGATGGGATATTCTGAGGTTCAACATTTTTGTCTGATCAGAATATTTCGAAGATACGGTCAAAATTTTCGGCATAAATGATGTATGGTTTTGTCTAAGTTTATCCAAAATAAAAATGCTAATTTTGAGAAATTCCGCCTTGTTGGAATTATTTTCTTCACGCTGTAACTGTTGAATTGATGTATTCGTCGTTGATTGCTATACACCGCAACGTAACAGATATCTCGTTCGTATGAGAATGTGCGAAAGGAAGCGATGCGCCATTGTGTCTCGATGTGTGTGGAAAAAAAATCGCGAAAGGTGGAAAAACGATTGCCCTCCGCGTATATGGTCTGCGAAACGACACTAAAACGTGCGAAAGGATGAACGGAGAGAAAATACTTTTCACAGAAGAAGAGACTCAACAAGGAAATCATGACAAACTGAAACAGAAAAAAAAATCATCGCTCAGAGCTTGATCTAAAATGATAAAAATAATCGCGGAAATTTAGTTGAGAAAGGTTACTACGGAAATTTTGTTGCGATAAAACGTTACTACAGAATTTCTAAATTACTAATTATATTTTTTGTTGCGATTAGAATTAAAGTTATTATAGAATATTTATATTACTAATTAAATTTTTAGTTGTTATTAAAATTTACTAGAGAAGTTACTATCAGATTTTGTAAAGTCACTAGAGACATTTTTTAAGTTATAATAGTAATGTTCAAAGTTATCACGGATTTTTTTGAGTATTTATGCAGATCTTTAAACTTGCTATAAAAGTTTTAAAAGCTACTATACATTTTTTAAAAACTTGTTGTAACAAGTTGCTACAGCATTTGTTAATCTTACTACAAACATTTACTGTCGTAGTTTATTTACTGCAAAAATAGATTCTTTTAAACTTATTATATAAATTGTGAAGGTTACTAAAAATACAATTTTAAATAACGTTAAAAAAGAACTGAAATATTGGAAAAATAAATTACGTCTGAAAAGACACAGTTTTAAAACAATGTTGCGAATCGAAGATAAATAGTGTAATAGATTTAAAGGCAATTAAAAATGATTTATCATATTTCCATTTCTTATGTTAAAAATTGGAAACGGGCGTTACGAGTGGTAACGAGGCACGGAATTCCAGCGGAATTATCGCTCGTTAATTGTTCATATTTATGAATGTAGGAAAATCCGGCAATTACAGTAATAATTGGTAATTAAATAGTGAAAGGAAAAAACAATGCTTAATGAATATTTAGTGAAATACCGGGGTTGGCGGATGGCTGGTCAGGCGTGGTCGAAATCTTTGCGCGATTCTTGTATCGTCAATTCGCCGAAGGACAATTTGAGAAATAAAAGAAAAATCGTTTTCATTAGGCGACGTTATTACCAATTAATAAAAAGATTATTAATTTTTCTCTTTACAGAAATCGACCAGGACCCCTTCAAATCGCGCATAAACAATAGCTTGACAAATAATAGTGAAAATTTTCGGGTTTTCGAAATCGACGATTCGAGATATCAAAAAAGCCAGGAAAGTGCAAAATTTTGGGAAATCGTAGGCCGTCGCGACACAACGAGCACAATGCAGAGCAACGGTTCGGAACCTGGAAACACTGAGAATGGAGTTGACAGAACTGGATGGACGGTAAATGAGACATTTTTTGTTTAAAAATTCGTCGAACGAAAGTTTCGATTTTTTCAAAGTCAAAATATTAATAACAGTGCAAATTTCAATTTACAATTACAATTGCATGTTTCTCAAAAGTGAATTTATTTCTCGATCTAATAATGAATTAGATCGATTTTTTGGAAATGGTATTTATTTTGGAGATTTTATTGATTTTTAACAATATATCGATTCGTAAAATAAGTCCAAAAAAATTTGAACCGCAATTGCAGTCGCATGTTTTTCAAAATTAAATTTATTTTTCGATCTAATTACTGAGATCGATTATTCCAGAAATAAGATTAAAAGATAAGATCTATTTTGAAAATTAGTTGATAAATGTTTGATTCGAAAGATCGTCATATTTTTTTCGATTATCCGTTTTTTCCGTATAATGTATTTTATTAATTAAAAAAACATGTTTTTTTTTTATCGATAATGAAACTCGGTCAGTTTCGAAATTCGGTAAATCTTTTCCTCGATGAGAAAGCGATGCGTTAAACTTTGGCGAGAGCTCCGAGGAAACTTTCGTTCCAAGCCCCTTAAATGTTTAATTAGAAGGGAACAGTCATGGGGGTTTTCCCCCCAGAGTTCGTCTCCCCCTTCTGAGGAAATTGTTCGGGTATCCCCCAAGGCAAAAACTCATCCCCAGCTGACACGGTTTTAAAAAAAGCTCCCCTCATAATTTTTCCCTAAGAAAATCGATTCGTCGTAGCCCACGTGTAATTTTATGTCTCTTTTATCGCTGGACCTTTTCCCGCATTGTTTTGGACACGTGCGCGCCACGTGTGACACTTACACACGCAAAAACCTTTTTCGTAGCTGTCGTAAAGCGAAGGCCATTGTACTTTACGAACGTTTCGTTCCGTAGACTTAAAACCTACCGCGACACGCAATTTCTCCAATTCTCGATACTTCACGTTTCTTCTGTACTCCCCTTAACAAAAACGTGGTAAAAACGTCCCCTCGACATGTCAGAGGAACTTCAATCTTTTATTTCTTCGACTTGGATTTTTATTTCGTGAACTTGAACTTTTATTTATTGAACTTGGACTTGGATTTTTATTTGTTGAACTTAAATCTGGACTTTTAGCATTAATTTGAAAAAAGTACGAAAAATTAGGATAAGTTTAGTGGATTTTCTTGAAAATGCCCTTCGATTGTTTTTTTTTGCAACGTATCGGTTTTTTTTATTGTATAAATAATGATTTTGCGTTGAGGGAAAAACGGTTTTTCCTTCCGACATTTTTTTACGAAAATATAAATACATTTGAAAAATTGTAAAAATTTTCGAATTTCAGAACTTCTATTTTTCTTTAGAAATGATTAATTTCATTGATAGGTCATATTTTCTACGCGCAATGTTGCAATTTCTAGAATTTTTCTAGAAATATTATCTATTTCTAGAAAAATTCTAGAAATAGAATTCTAGTAGAATCAAAAAAGGTTTTCCCCCTGACGTAACACTATTATTGATGTTAAAAACAGGAAAAAATTAATTCTACCTCCTGATATAGATCCATATTAAAGTCACTAAGCTGCGTAATTACCGAAATAACTTTTTTCGGATACTCATCGTTCATCGAAGAATAAAAACACAAAATCTAAAAAAAAATTTGTACGAATTCGCAGGTCGGACTGATAAATGGAAAATTCAAGTATCTCACCGCTGAGACGTTCGGGTTCAAGATAAACGCGAACGGTGCGAGCCTGAAGAAGAAGCAACTTTGGACCCTCGAGGGAAGTGAGCATCAGGTCTTTCTTCGTTCACATCTCGATCGTTATCTCGCTGTCGATCAATTCGGCAATGTGACCTGCGAGGCCGAGGACACCTCGGATCCCGGTTGTGCCTTTCAGATCCAATTAGCATCCGACGGTAAGAAGAACCAAAACAAAACAAACAAAAAAAAAAAACAAAAAGTAAATAAAGCAGGAAGTTTTAATTATCATAGCAAGAGTTCGAGAAAGAAAAAAAGAAAAAAAAAACAGAAACGACTTCTTCACGATCGTAAAAGGAGTCAACAGTTTTATCGAAGTTGCGAAGGATTTAGCGTTTCTTTTTTTTTTTCTTTCAAAAATGAAGAAACGAAGAAAGATGGCGTTCCGTCAGACGAGGGAATGAAATTACGTCAATTTCACGTTTTACGACTTCTGTTTTATTGCCCCCATTCGTGAAACGGATTATTTCGAATCCCGATCGTTTATCGCTTGATTTCCGTTTCGCAGGGAGCGGCAGATGGGCATTGAAGAACGTGCAGAGGGGATATTTTCTGGGATCCAGCCAGGACGAGCTCAAGTGCATGGCCAAGGCTCCCGGCGAGGCTGAATACTGGCTCGTCCATCTCGCCGCCAGGCCTCAGGTAATTAAAATCCCCGAAAAAAAAGGAAAACGCGACGAAAGCGAAGGTCGATAAACTCCGGAATGTCGAATAGCCAGAAAAAAAAACAAAACAAAACAAATTCGGTAAATCGTCATCAATCGCGTTTCGTTCGTCGAAACCTCTACGAATCATTTTGTAAACAACTGTTACACCTCGATCTAATACGGTTTACGACCGAAACGAATGATGAAACGCGCATTTCCCGCAACCTTGAAAAATTATTCTGCGTAGCTTCGCTCGTAGGTGTGGCAACCGTGAAAAATTGACCTTCGCTTAATCAGTCGGTCGCGTAAACCGGAGCGTGTGTTCGCTCGTGTACGTTGTATTGTTGTTGAAAAATAGGAAATTTTACGATATTGCGAAATCCGTTCTCGTGCTGCTTGTTTGGTGTTAGTTTTATCTTGAATATTCAAAAGTGTAATCGAAGTGTTATGAGAATTTGACAAAAGTGAAATTCTGCCAGAAATATCTGGTAAATGATATTTACATATGAATGTGCACAAGTTGTGGTGATGATTGAATACATGAATATTGATACATTTTTAATTATTCATCAATTTTTTCGTATTTATTCATTTGTGTTCTTATAACGTTGGGTCTTCAATGTAACTTCGACAAAATGATTTTACTAAGTAGTTATTCGATTAATTTTTAATTGGACTACAGATTTTAATAACGATTACAAATTTTGAATAACAGTATATAAAGAGACGATAAAATGAATATAAAATTACATATTAACGATTATTACAATTTGTCGATTGATCTTCTCAACCGTTTGCCTAAATCGTACGCCGTTAAAGATCATTGGGACGCAACTTTATTGCAAAAGATTTTTTTGGTTTCTAATTAAGCTGATTACGACAATTCTGCCATGTCTGATTTTTGATAACAATGAAAATAAGTTTAAAAGAAAAACATTTCGTTGCGCTCCTTCCGTCGTCCGTCTTCAATCGCCAATTGGATACGTGTAATTTCATCGATAACGTGAATTATCCCCAAATTGGTCGACGACGATTTTCGATTAACGAAAAACTGACGGAGTTTGACGTTGCGCGGACATTTGCCGGCTATTTTCGCGGAGTGTATTCCCACAAGGCGCCCCGACAAATTTCGCCGCGATACAATGTATATTTATAGAACTCCCGTCGCAGCCGGCTCTTACACTCCCCATTGTGGTCTAAATCGATCGTAACTGCAATGTTATGGCGCGTCCCTTAATTGAACTCGTTAAAGTGTCGCCGAACGATTCGCAACGCTTTCGTCTTCTCCCTTCACTCCGATTATTCGATTTTGTTTATGCAAATCCTATCAAGACCCGAATGAGTTTTACAATCGTGTCACTCTTCTTTTTTTTCTTGTCTTTTCTGCCATTGTGATGTTTGATTCTTTTTTTTTCATTACGACCGTTTTCATTAATCGGCTCGTGTAATAAACCTTTCTCATATTCATATACTTTCATGCGCATCCATAAATATCTCCTAAAAGCTTGATTTACAATTTCCTCCTCGCGATATTCATTGCCTCGCCGTGATGCCAACAAACCGTAATCCCATCTTCCAGTTTCTTCGCCTTCTTTAAGCCAGGATTCCATTTTGGGTGCTCCAAAAAGAGAGCTATTTTTATGATTTTCTTTGTGAGATTTGGAATGAAGATATTGATGAAGGGTTTTTTAGACTTGATAAATACCCTCCTCGATTCAATTACAGATTTGAATAATGTTTTATTATTTATTTTGTGCACGCACGTTTAATATACAATAGAAAAGTTTTCATACGAAGCCTTGATTTTAGTAGATGGATCTGGACTGCTCCCTTCGTTCCCTTTTTTTACATCGATTTTGAGAAATTCATAGCCTCTTTGCTTTGTCCTAGGTAAATTTGAGATCTGCTGGACGCAAGCGTTTCGCTCATCTGAGCGCTAGCCAGGACGAGATTCACGTGGACGCGCCCGTGCCTTGGGGCGAGGATACGCTTTTTACTCTCGAGTTTCGCGCTGCTGCGACCGCCGACGGTGAGGTCGGCCCGGGCCACGGTCAAGGTGGAAAAGCCGAGGGCGGCCATTACGCCCTTCACACTTGCAACAACAAGTATCTGGCACGCGATGGAAAGCTTCTCGAATCTTGCACTCGGGATTGCCTCTACGCTGCTGAATTTCACGCGGGGCTCCTCGCACTTCGGTAATCGACAGTTCACTTTTTGGTTTTGTTGCTAATCACCCCTCTATTTTTCCCGTGTTTCATAATTTATGCATTTTTGTATTTCCAATTTTATACGTTTAATTCTCCTTGGGTTTATCGAATATCTTATCTGAGTTTATGGGAAAGCACTTTGGGATATTGTAGCCCATTTTTATTAACTGGTCTCTCGCAAAACCAATTTAATTTTCGTTTTCCTTATTTCCTCGAAGTTTTCGATTTGTCTTTTATCGAAATACGAAATTTTTTGTTTTTCTCTTACAGGGACATTCACGGTGCTTATCTAGCGCCAATCGGGAGCAAAGCGGTACTGAAATCAAGATCGACAACCGTGACGCGCGACGAATTATTTTCCCTCGAGGAATCGTTGCCACAGGCCTCCTTCGTTGCGGCTCTCAATCAACGTTACGTTTCTGTTAAACAAGGTAAAATTCAAATCGGATAACAAAAAAAGATAGAAAAAGGAAGAAAATAAAATAGAATGCTTCGAAGAGAGGTTCATTCGTTGCATATCCGTTCGGTCGTGAAAAATAGCGCGATCAACGATAAGCCGGAAATCACGATGAGGATTGAGAATTGAATAGTGATTGCGAGGCGAACGAGATGGAAACGCTCGAGACATATTAATTTACTTATGGCTCAAGATTCGTTCTCGCTTCAATCGATGTCAATGCCCTCCGGACAATGGGATATCGCACATACACACACCCACGCGCGTATAAACGTATCAGCGCGATGCATATTTATATACTTCGCGCGTCCCCTGATGCGACGAACGAGACAGCGATTGGACTGGTCTTAATTGAATTTCCCATCCCGTCCGATTTTTCATCGAGACCGAAACGTGAAAATTCATTTCCCAGATATAATGGAATATCTGCGAAATCGAATACATATCACGACCAAAGTGATCAGCCAGCAAACGATTGGTTAGTGACCCTTGTCGTTTAAACGACTTCGCCGGTACTTCTCTCTTCTCTGCAATTCGGTGAAACAAAACAACACGGAACGATTGAGATCGTCTGGGCTACTGAAAAAAGTTGCTTAAAATATCCAATCTGAATTGATGAAATGTTCGATAGGTTGAAAATGTTTTTTCATCGATTTTAGTTCATCTCTGCGAGTCCATGGATTTTGTGCTATCAACCGGAAGTTTGTATTCTCGTATCGTGAATGTAATTTTTATTTAACGTTTTTGTGCGAATGATTCTGTAGTTCTTAATAGTATGTTACCAGATTTAGTAAAATTCGCAAGATCAAAAAGGTTCCGAAAACCCAAGGAAACCCAAAGAGACCCGAACAAACTGGTAATATGCTTTCAGGATCTGAAGATTCAATTAATTTATTCAATCGATAAAAAAAGCAAATACGCATTCATTATATTAGGATCCTAACGTCCGGTCGACAGATAAAACGGAATAACAATCAAGAAATATAGAAATATATTCAAGCAGTTTTTCTTTTTTTTTATAAAAAAATATTATTTCTCATCCAATCGAATTACACGTTGGTCGAGATCAATGATCCAACATTAATTGTCCTTCTGTTTCTGCAGGTGTCGACGTGACTGCGAATCAGGACGAAATATCGGGCCACGAGACATTCCAGTTGGAATTCGATCGGGTGACGAAACGATGGTACGTGAGAACGATGCAGGATCGTTACTGGAGTCTGGAGGCCGGTGGTGGTATACAAGCATCCGATCACAAACGTTCCTCGAACGCGCTCTTCGATCTCGTCTGGCAACCGGAAGACGGGACCGTCGCTCTGCGCGCCAACAACGGAAAGTTTCTTGCAACCAAACGTTCCGGGCATTTGTACGCTAACGCCGATTCCCCGGATAGCGGTGATTCGGACGCCTCGAAATATTACTTTTACTTGATGAACCGGCCGATACTAGTTTTGCGATGCGAGCAAGGTTTCGTAGGCCCGAAGAGCGCCGCCAGTCCGAAACTCGAATGCAACAAGGCCGGCTACGAGACTATACGGGTTGAACGTTGCGAGCGTGGAATCGTTCGTTTCAAAGGTGAGCGTAACAGAAGATAAAAAATCGTCCCTTAAGGGATGATTTTTTTTAAAGCGTCATCTCGAATAGCCAAACGATAGAATAACAATTTTAATGGTTTTCTTTTAGACAACGAATACAAAATTAAAGTTCCGACTTTATCCCCTTAAAAGTTGATTTTCCAAAAACGTTGAAGCACGTCATTATGAATTTTCAATTAAAAGGCTAAATACGAATCGTTATTTCATTTATCACGTTAATCGGAATAACCCGATTGCAATTTAATGAGAGAGAAAAATGCTCATGACTTTTCGTTTCATTATTCTATTTTAACGTTTCCAGGCCAAAACGGCAAGTATTGGCACGCCGACAGCGAGGGTGTGACCGTCGACTCGGATCTGCCGTCCGCGGGTTTCTATCTCGAGTTGCGCGAACCCTCGCGTCTTTGCATCAAGTGTACCGACGGTCGTTACCTGACAGCCGGCAAAAATGGAGCTTTGCGTCTCGGCGAGACTGATCACGACTCCGCCACCAAGTGGGAGTTTTAAGGAGGCAAAGAAACAAAGCCAAACTAAAAGAACAAAAACAAAATGAAATTTGAATTGGAACGATGTAGCGGCGTTTGTCAGTACGGACTACGACGACGAGGCTGATGGCGAGAAGATGAGAAAAGAAAAACAAGCGAAAACAATCGAGCGTGGATATCGTTCGGCAACGATCGCAACTCCTTTTAACGATTTTCTTTTTCTTTTACATTAATCAACTGCCCGAATATCGTGAGTGGAACGGAACAAAAAAAAAAAAAAACGCATCACAACTCGTACTTAAGTATTACGTATCGAAGAAAACTTAATTACATGGATAATCACTCGGTAACCGCAACCGAGTTGGAAAATTGATTACGAGATGAGAAAACGTCTCTCCGCGGTTTTTAGTACCATAAGTAATATGCTTCGTAAATAATCACTCCCCCCCTTTCTTCGTACGCGCGTTGATTTTTTACAAAGCCTTCGGAAAAAAACATTCGGTCGAATCGCGTATTCGAACGCGGCACACGGTACACGGGAGACAAGGAGGACGAATATAGTTTTTTTTTAATAAAATCAGGTGTAAGGTCTACGAACCAATAAATCCTCTTCGCACAATTGATAATAACGTGACCCGCCGACCGACGAGCCCATTCCATTTCCATTCGATCTACAATCGCGTGAAGAAACGAAGAATCTTTTCTTTTTTGAACATTTCTATATGTATATTATATATATATTTAAACACGCGACTCTATTGTGTACTTTTATACCGAACGTTTGTATACGTATGCGCAATACAATAATTATTAAAAACCTATTTATGATGGATGATGTGTGCGGGAATCGGTGGAAAAAACTTCCAGCTTCTTACTTTTTGTTTCTTTTTTTCTGCAATACTGCAAATCGAACATTTTTTGTTTCGTTCCTTTTTATATACAATTATTTCGTAACGTTCCTTTGTGCGTTTGTTCGTTTTGTGAAGTTTTAGAAAACTTTTTCGGGTTGTTTCGACGCAGATAAAAAGTGACGAAGATGTAAAACGCAATAATTGTATTGATCGAAAAAGTTGTTTGCGTTAGATTTTCTTTCCTTTTATGTAAATAATATGAGGATTACAATTATACTTCGTATCCTATTCCTACTATACTACTGTATGCCAATGACACTGCAATTGCCAAAATCCTATGTCTGTACCGTTCGTTATCAGCTTCTGATCATTCAAAAAGAAATTTGTACAATCCACATGATTTTTTTAACGATGACCAAGAGTCCAAGTTACTGTTACAATAATAACAATTATTGATATAATAGTTGAGCGATCAATGGAGAGAGGAGAGTACACTTCTCTGTTGGAAAATTATCTGTCCTTGGAAAATTAATTTTCGTTACATCTATTTTGTTTGGGTTAGTTTTTTTTTATTGAAACGATCCTTATTTATGGGTTTTACAGCCAGATCTCCCCGCGCTCCTTGCAACCTTGCTTGGGTGAAAATATATGGTACACATTCACTTATAAATGCCCACTTGCGGCTCTTCTTTTTACAACAAACTCTTGTTGTTATCAGGTTTCTTTATTTATACAGTAGACATAAAAAACGAGCGGCAATAGGCGACAAAAGAGAACGATTGCCGTAAAACGAAAGGAACAATGATACGACGCAATAAAAACAAAAAATGGTTTCACCTCCATTACAGAGTAGTGCACTTTCCTGTCTCGCACAACCAGGTGGAATCTTGTAGCGGAAGTAAAATTATGGCTTTCGCGTATCCTCAATTTGTACTCGCGGAGATCTTTTCACTATTCAATTCGTGATTATCCTCCAGTCTCCTATCTCTTTCGATACGTCTGTGCCGCTTGACAGCCTTGCTCTCGAGTAAACTGCAAAACTCGTTGAACATCCGTTTGAGCGCGGGATAGAAGAGCGGCAGGAGATGCAATTGGGAAACGCTCACTTGCATGTTATCGTAGGCAACACCGACGTTTTTGAGACTTAGAGATTTGTCCCCGTTTTCCGGCAAAAGCGGAATTTTCGAATAACGCTGACTGAAGTGCGTCAATAGGATGAATTTCGCTTCCATCCTTTGGCCGATCTCGATAGCTTGTGATACCGTCGAATGACACTTCATTTTTGCTTCCTCCTCTAAGTCGTCTTCCATCGTCGCTTCGTGGATCAACAAATCGCAACCTGCACCAAGCTTGACAAGACTGTCGCATGGCATCGTGTCACCGCTAAAAACGTTAAAAAATGTGCTTGGCTCACTCGACGATGTAATGAAGCGTGTGAAGAAAAATTCGTGATTTTATCTGTGCATCTGGTCGATTTTTCAGGTTTTCTCGGTTGCTCAAGCGAGGAATTAACGATCTTAAGTTATTGCATGTACTGATAAAAACATGAAAGCACACCTATTTTGTTTCTCTAATAAATTAGCATACCTGTAAACTATTTTACAACCATTCTCCAATGTAATGGCGACGGCAAAAGCGTGAAGGCAATGCTTAACGAGCGCCGTTTTGATTTTAATTCCCTCGAGGATTCGCTGAATGTCCATTTCAGTGGATACGGCTATGTGACCGTTCTTCTGCTCAATTAAACATTTGTTGGGGAGGAGACAATATTTCTTGGCGATCGACTCAAACCGGTTGTGATAGATTCGCAGCCACGAAAAGATCTGTTCCGGTGCGAAAAGAGCAACGGGCTCCGAGGTAACGCGTTCGCGTTCTTGCAACAAGCCTATCAGGCCCATGTGATGATCAGCATGAAGATGCGACACGTAAATCGCCTGAAAGTAATACTTCCGTTATCCTTATTATTTGATCTACGATCCCGCTCGTCACTTTTGCAATATTAATATTCAGTGCTCTAATTAACACTGGTTACCTTGATGGTTGCCAAAATTTTGTCTACTTCGGTTCTACCGTAAAATCTGATCAGCTGTCCTGCCGTGCCTTCCCCGCAGTCCAAAATTATGCTCCTATTTTCGTCCAGTCTAAGCAATATGCCGCTCGTGTTTCTGGTCTTGTTCGGTATACTGGAACCCGTTCCGAGAAAAACGACTTTCGGATATTCCGCGATGTTCGCGAGGTTCTTCTCTTGAGCGTTTAATTCCGTTTGTAGCTCGGCTAAAGTGTCAAGAAATCCGTCCTCGGCCAAAGTTTTGTCGATGTATTGGCGGGGAGTTATTACGAGATTATCACTCGTACAGAAATTCACTTTTGGACGAAGATTCATGCAATCGAGCGTTTTTGCATGACGTATCAGAGGGAATTCTTCTTGAGTCGATGAAACCTACGAAAAGATATACATACGTATATTACATGCCCACAGTCGCGTCATACGGCCTCTCAATATTCTAAAAATCATATAATCCGTTGGCTTCAATTTTTTAGACTTATAACGTGACTTACTTCTGATTCTTCTTGCTTTAAACTTTGATCGTCAATTCGCTCTTCTTTACTGTCAAGTTCATCAGTGCTCGTCGTCACGGGATTCGCTGGGCTGTTGTCAACAGTTAATCCGTCAGTGCTCAAAATTGGGAATATGTCGGGATGCAAAAGATGCAATTGGTGCTGAATGCTGTGAACCGATTCGCTGCCATGGCAAATATTCTCCTCGTTGATTACGATGTGCCTTGTCGTTGTTGGAAATTTTTTCATCCAATCACGATAGCGTGGATTATTCAACACTTTTTCCGGTGTAAAGTGGACTATACATCGAGCTTTGTTGCCAGGGTCCGATGACGAAGCTTGATAGAGCGGGAAAACTTCGCTATTCGTGAGCGCATCGAGGTAACCTTCGTTCGGGCATTCCAGTACTGATAAAAATGTTCATGTCGGTTAGAAAGCTTCACATTGCGATTTTCCCACAACGATAATATATTCGACAAAAAACGCGAATAAATGGTCATTATAATTGATTAGACCATATCTCGATTCGAACATCAAACGAGTACTTTCTCAAAACAGGGGCGAAATCATTTAATACCGAAAGAAAATAACTCAATGGAAGTGACACGGTGAACAAAACTGATTAATTGAAGTAAGAGCGAATAGGAATACCTATGAAAACTGATCCATAATCCACTGGAGTGCAAACTTCTGAGCTTAAAACGACTGTTCCGTCCTCAAGGGTAACGTCCTTGCCCGCTTTTAATTCCCCCAGCAGAGGACCGGGAGGAACACCCTTCTCTACGCACTTCTCGAGTAAGAGAGTAGGCGGCTTGGGATGGATTTTGCACACATAAGCCATGCTGCCCTTTATTCTTTCCCTCCTTTTTAGAGGCTCAATTTTCGCAATTTTACGTCTATTCTGCTCAACTGGTGAAGCTCTCTTGCCATTGACATTCATCATGTAATTATAATAATCAACGTCATCAAATACCACAGGTTCGCTCTCCCCTTCGGACGAGCTCTCACTTTCACTGTCTGTTAGATAAACGTACCGGACGCTCATCGTTGAATCAACCCAGAGCTCGTCCTCGGGACATGTGGCTTCCTCCATTACAAGATCTTTCAAAAGGACGAAACGTTCAACAGCCTTGAAAATATCGAAACATCCGGGAGGACCGTGGATCTTAATGTTGGGTACAGCGGACTCCTGGACTGTCAACGCCATACCCGGCAAACCACCCATATTCTTCCAAGTTGCAGTCGTCAGGAATATGTGCTCTAATTTAGCCAGCTTTGTATGATGCTCATGTGCCAATCTCTGTGTTCCCTCGCCACAATTGAACAAGTACCTTGTATGATCCGTTGATACGTACAGAGCGGGTGGTGTTCCTCTGGAACCACATCCGAGAACCTTGCAAGAGTAAGTAGAAAAGTAAATCATCAATTGTTACTTTATCGGTCTCTTCGTAGCCTTAGGCATAAACTTTCATTTGGAACAATAATTTGTAAAAATTGATCAAATTGTGTTTTGTGGAAAGCTTTTACATTTTTTTACATCGATTTTTTTAAAGTGGAAAGGAACACCAATTAGAACATCATCTATCGTGCGACTCGACGTTTCTCTACTGTCTAAGTTGGCAAAAACTATGGATGAAAGCTGTTTGTCTCAGTTATCCTGGCAGGATTTTGCAGAACTAGTAATAGAGAACTACAAATAGAGGATGCAGTAGGCACTGAACAAAAAATCATCTGCATGTCTCGACTCGTTTGGTTTGTGGAAAGTTGAGAGGATTTGTTTTGTAAAAGCATATTATCAAGGAATGTGCAGTAAGAAGCAATGATGATGCAATTGATGTTTGTCATTACCTTCAGTGAAATGCATGATGGTGTAAACTTTTTGTTTCTCGTCTGTATTTTTTCGCGCCGCCGCTGCAGCTGTTGCAGCTCGAATTTGTCCTTCGGCATTAAATTTTGTACGGTTCTGTCTGCGAATTTGCGTGGTACGAAATCACATCGGTAACGGCACTTGACAATGCCGGTGTAACGGATATATGATTTCCAAGTGACGCGACACACTCTGATACTCATTCGTGATTGTGTGCTTTATTCAAGTTGTCGGAATGAAAGGAGTATCCGCGGCATTCCTCGCTGGGGAAGTCTCGGTACCTTCCTAATACATAACCTCAAAATTCAGCGCACGTTCTTACTCGATTAACCTTGGGCCGTACAGTTTCGTGGAAAGACGTTTAGACACTGTTTTATTATCTATCTAGACGCGTAACTACATTTTACTCTTTTAGATAGGTTCTGTTCTTATTTGTCGTTGGCGCTGCAAGCGCCTAAGCGGATATAGTCATCGAAGACAAACGTACATAGAAGGATAGTTCTTATGAGCGGCTTGAACACAAATATTCTGCGACCCAAATGGCCCTCTGGCGGCGTCACGAGCGACCAGCTGTTATGGAGGACGGCTGCAAAGTTAGCGTCCCTATTCCTACGATCTTTTGAAATTTCATAATTTTTGAGATTCCGGAAAAGTAGCCCGAAAAGTCAAAAATTTTTGTTTTTTCATTTTTAAACTCTTAAAATGGTTTATTTAATCGGAAATTTTGTGCTGATTACGAATATCATTAAATTTCCGTCGAAAATACGACACGAAGCAACGAAAAACGGGTTTTTAGACGTTTTTAACGATTTTTTCATGGAAATGTTGGGTTTTGGGGGAAATGAATAATAGATTCGTGCTCAGGGGATCAAATGACATCGTAATGGACCGATAAAAAAAAAATTAAAAATCAAATTTTTTTTTCCATTTTTGGGCAAAATAAGTTTTTTCACTAAATCATTGATAACTTTTTTTCCTTTGAGATTTGGCACTCCAGCCTGTGCTCAATCTCTTCGTTATGATTTTAGCTTCAAAGTGCTTTTTTAATCATTGAAATCCGATGATTTTTCGATTTTTGGCAGAATTTCAAAGTTGGACCATCGATTTTTGCAAATTTTTCCATACATACCCCTTT
>JAPYZI010002383.1:0-45935 GCA_030523105.1 Ophioninae sp. A BG-2022a | reverse complement strand
AAATGTATTTTGCCCAAAAATCGAAAAAATTTTTTGATTTTTAATATTTTTTTTATAAGTCCTTTACGATGTAATTTGATCCCCTGAACACGAATCCGCTATTAATTTCCCCCAAAACCCAAAATTTCTGGGAAAAAATGTCGAAAAACTATTGCCGACCAGTTTTTCCCAGTCCAATTTTGCACTTTCGGCAAAAACTCGGGCATATTCGTAATCAGCAGAAAATTTCCGATTAAATTTACCCTTTTAAGAGTTGAAAATGGAAAAAAAAAATGTTTCGACTCCCCCCGGCCAGCTTTCCAGAATCTCAAAAATCACGATATTTCAAAACGTCGTAGAGTGAGCTTCTCGTATGCTATGGACATTCATTGGGGGAGTTTGGAAAAGGTTGGGAAGTCCACTCGAAAAATCGCAAAAACAGAGGCAAAGGGGTATGTATGGAAAAATTTGCAAAAATCGATGGTCCAACTTTGAAATTCTGCCAAAAATTGAAAAATCATCGGATTTCAATGATTAAAAAAGCATTTTGAAGAGAAAATCATAACGAAGAGATTGAGCGCAAAGTGGAGTGCCTAATCCCAAAGGAAAAAAAAGTTATCCACAATTTAGTGAAAAAACTTATTTTCCCCAAAAATCCAAAAAAATTTTGTATTTTAAATATTTTTTTAATTGGTCCATTATGATGTAGTTTTGTCTCCTGAACACGAATCGACCATTTATTCTCCCAAAAACCCAATATTTCGACAGAAAAACGTCGAAAAAATATCCCCGAATGGTTTTTCGCGTTTTCCCAGTCTAATTTTGCACTCATCGGTTGACACTCTTGACGGAATTCGCGCGCGGAGAGCTATCCGTCGGTAGTGTCTCGCAGCGCAAAACTACAAAATTGTCACTACCGACGATCATAGCTGAAATTGGTGGCGAAGAAAAATCAATGATGCTAAATACGAGTACCTCGATCATCTTCAGATACGCCGGGGTCTTCATCGGCTACAAGATGCGCTCGCCCTCGTCGAAAAAAACACCCTTGGTCTTCAATCGAATTGCGCCTCCGTCGCTGAGGAGGTCGACGAGATCTATCGAAGATTGAGCAAAGCACTAAAAGATCGGACGGAACATTTGCGTAACGAGATTGAGCGTTATTCCGGAACGGAGATACGCGGTCTCCTCCAGCTCAAGGAGAACCTCGAGCTTGAGATAGCAAACATTCAGAGTAATTGCGACCTCGCGGATGCTCACATAAACGAGAATGTGGCGTGGGATGACGCGGAGCTGCTCGATACCAAAGAGCTCTTTCTTCGTACCGTCGAATTCATCAGGTAAATCCTATATACATAATTTATCAGAAATCTATCAAATACAAGTATTATACATAACTCCTAGGAAATTTATCAAATTCCAAGTTCATTTATCAAAAGTGTGAAATGTATTACGCATACGTGCAACTCTTGAAAGATGTAAACGATACCTTGGTATTTATTCCAATAATGTAATTATAAAAGAGACACTTTTTGTCATTAAAAAATCAATTGTTTAAACAAAATGGTTAATATTTAACTTCATGTTGTATCTCGAATGGTATGAGAATGATGTTAATGTTCAATGTGTTATTAAATTTATATATTCGGCTATATCTTAAATTAATTAACTTTTTTTTTCACTCACGGAATATCGTTATTCAGTTGTCCGAACTTTTGATATTCCGTTTATGTGTTTTGAGTATTCTTTCGATTTTACTCGATTACATTTTTCGCTCGTCTTACCAAAGAAAAGTTCGATCTATTTTTTACGATCCGGTTCGGTCGGCGTATATACAATGAGAATTGATAGGCAATCTCTCGATGAAAGAACGATCGTACGATTTCATTTGATTAAATTTCGAGAAGAAAAAAAAAAATCTCGTCTTCCCGGTCGATTGTTGGACTCTGCGCCTTTCTTGTACACGCTGGGTTTATAATGCCAGGCTTTTCGTTGCTCTCTATTTTAGGTTTTTTTCCTAAATCTGCAGTTCACTCTCTCTTCATTCTTCTTTTTATCGACTCCATTAGAAAAATTAATTTCGCTTCGCGGTTATCCTCTCTTCGCAATAATAATTGGATTTTCTCTCGTTTTTTTCTTTTTTCGCGATGTTATCAACCTCCTCATCGAACGTGACCGCGCATTCGACAAATCTCGGGGCGTAGAAACTTCGAATACGAGGCTGGTGACTACGCTCGCCGTGTGCGTTTCGTAATGGCCCACGAGCCTAATCAACTCGTTCTCCACGTTGCGGGATACGGCGAGCTCAACATCAAACCCGAAACCGGAAGCGTCGGACACTTGGGAACTACCGGTGGATTGGCGCCACCTGGTGGCTCACCGGGATTAATGAGGAGCAAAAGCGATCATCGTCTCGCATCCCAATATCGTCAACAAGAGGAAGAACGATTGGCCAGAAACCGATACGTTCCTGATTACGAGTGAGTACATTTTTCATATTTTCGTAAATAAACTGGAATTACTTGAATAATTGACTTTTTCAATTTTTTAACGATTAATATTTTATATTTAAATAATTTTTAATATTCAATAACCCTTGCAAATCTCTAAATAATTGTGAGGATTTTATTGCATCAATCGGATCCTCACAGCCTGGCCCTTATATTTGATATTCGCCGGAAGCTAAAGTTCCGTCATGTGAGATATTTTTCACGAGAGAAGTCGAACTTGCGCAAACGAGACACGTTCGAAACGTCGCTGGCCTGTGAAAAAGTAGTCGATCGCCTTCTCGAATTATTCTGGCCGTAAGCCAATCGTCGAATCTTTCCCTCGTTCTGGAAAACTCGCGCGACGTTTGCGCCCTCCTTCCCCGCGATATGGAGGTCACGTGATTATGATTTGTTGCTCTTTCGCTGTTTTTTTTTGGGAAAATGACCCAAATATCCGTTTCGAAGGCGGAAGCTATAAATAGGCAGGTACTGTCATTTCGATCGTTTGCAGGCCTTCGTAATCTCAGGAACTCTTACTTCGCGTTTCCTTCCGACGAAATTATCGAAGTATCGATGTTCAGAAAATATTCTTTCTCGATTAATAACACTATTAATAACATCATTTTCCCACTCGTCAACCGTTTATGTGGATTCAATTATCGTATAGTCGAGACACGTATCAGTGGACTTTTATTATCCAACATCCAATTATACCAAAATGCGATTTCAGGTAGAACACTTTTATAAATTGATCGATTTCTGTTTAGTTTATTACTTTCAGAAACTAATTCGATATAATAATTTCGATATAAAAACGAACACGAATTTTTATTTGTTGCTTTGGTAATTTTTATTCATTACTTCGAATTTTTTATCGAATCCTTTCGAATATAAAATCGAGGCATTTCGCATTTAAAATCGAATACTTTCGAATTTAAAAACATCTCGTTTGGAATTAAAAATCGAATAGTTTCGAATTTCTACTCGAATACTTTTGGAATTAAAAATCGAATATTTTCCACGCATAATGAAAATCGTCATTTTGTTTAATTACCTTGAAAAATCAAAAGACCGAAAAACATTCGATGTTTATAAGGATATAACGGTATTGTAAGCTAAAAAGCATTCGAATTTCTACCTACTTTTATTCGTCGCGCGGCACTCGATCATACTTACCTCCCTTTTTTTTTCATTCTTGCTCCTTAAGCCCCTTTGAGTCCCCGTTAAAACTTCTTTGGGCTGAAAACACTGTAATCCGCTTAAGCAAACCCAGTCCTTAGTTCCAATGCAAAATTTAATTGCCAGGCCATCTTTCTCTCTCCCGCTTACTTTATTCTACACCACGGGAGATAATGTTCCCTAGATCCTTTACTAGCAAAATACGAGCTGGGAGAATTCTCGCGAATGCAAATTGCAAATATGTATTATGCGCATTGCAGTCCCGCTCGAGTTGCACGTCGCATCGTCGTTTCAATTTTCTCGCTCCGTATGCATCCCCATATATACACGCGTATGCGAAATGCTCCGTGAAACGGAGATGAGACGAAGATGCGTGTGTAGCGAAACGCAGAATGCTCGCTCCAAGCTAGAACTACAGTGATACACGATTCGACAGGATTATGAACCACGTGGACGACGAGCTCGGCCGTGTGGTGTGCGAGTCCTCTCGAGTCCTCCAGCTATCCTCGCCACTTCCCGAACAGCTGATACTAATCCAAAACCTCGGAAAAGAAACGTCCAATTTATTCGAAAATATTACCAATTCAAACCTCAAATCTTCACTGCCGATTTCTAACGGAGGAACTTTAAAGATTTTTTGTTTTCTGAAATAATGTTTTGTGAATTCACAAAACATGCGAACGAGTTTGCGACGAACTCGTTCAAACCGAGTTCTGTTTTTTTTTTTTTTTTTTTTAAGATAGAATTATCAACTACGTAAATTTTTTGGTATTTGGAGCAGCGGTATTTTTCAAGGTCTCGGTATTTCCTTCGTATAGGATTCATCGACTCGTGTTCGTATTAATTTATTTCCGTTGAATCGTAACGTCGCAATTGCCAAATTTTTGACGAGTGGGACGAGACTTCACGTGGGCTGTAATGAGAGACAAAATGATCGTTGCGTCAGTCTGTTAAATGGCGACCGCTTATTTAACTGTCCCAAAAAAAAAAAACAGCAATATTCCAAATATTCTTCCTCTCGTTAAAAACTTTGTTTCCGTGATGTTCTCAACAAAGATACGACGCACCCGAGTACGAGGCACCGCGGAACAAATCGAGGTATCGAAGTCGTTTCATGCGTCACCGCGACGGTGAAGAATCGGACGGGGACACGAGATCAACTGTGAGATTCACCTCGACACCCGCGGAAAGCAATCAGCGTGAAAAAGTGTTGGACACCGAGGACGCAGCTCGCGGTCCGCTCTCGGGTATATTCCGGCTGACGGATTCGCCGAGAGTGATGAAGAAGCTGCAGGAATGCGAGAGAGCCGGAAAACGAAAGAAGGAGGAACCGGCGAGTCCTCAGCCACCGGCACCGAAGCCTCAGGTCAGTCACCGATCTCTTTGATCCGATTGCTATTCGTTTGACGATTTTATCTATCATCGATCGTATCTCGAGTTGGACACATTGAAGAAAAGCAGAGAGAGCGCGTCTTCAACAAAAGCTAATTCATTGTACCGTGAAGTTTCGACGATTCTTCGAGTCAATTTGCCTCTCTGCCTCTCGCCATCCCATAAACCAGAAACAAAAGAAAAACAATGACAAAAAACTAAAAAAAAACAATGACAAAACGCGATCGAAAATGTCAAACGCTGTAAAAGACGACCTGTGATTTATTATGTGTTTGACAGTGATTGTCCTGCCAAGAATCCGTGAGTTTGCGAGCGTGCAATCGGATCCAACCCTAAGCCACACACCTCTCGAACTACTCTCTCTCTCTATCTCTCTCTCACTCGGTCCACGCAACGAAAAAATAAGTTCGATACGAAAACAAGTCGTTTGAATGAATACGTTTAATTTGTTTTTTTTTTTTAATAATTTTTATTTAATCTTAAACAGAAGTTAATTAAATTGGCTCATAATCTAATAAACGAAATATTGTGCTCTTGTTTAATTTGTACGTTTCTTTTGTTTTCTTTTTAATTCTGTACCGTTTATACGTTCACAAACGTTACTCTCATCCGTTCTGGACATTTGATGTCACGGTGAGGCTTAGCGTACGCGTCGAGTGTGCAAGTCGATTAATTGCGTCGATAAAGATTGTCGTTTTTTTTTTTTTTGTGCGTCAATGCGATAAAAAGCATGCGCGCCTCGTTTAGATTATGGACTAATCAATTTAGAGCAGTGTTTTTGTTTCTTTTTTTTTTTTTCGTTGATTCATGGTGATGAAATATCGTAGATCGTGGGAATGCCCTTTTTTTCTCGTTTTACGTTCTCGTGTCCCGAGTACCCGCGAATACTGATAAACGCGCAATTCCTTTCAATCAAATTAACGTTGAATTAGCAAAAAAAAAAAAAATAGTTATGTATCGAGTGTACGAGAAATCCAATGACGATGAGAAAAACAAAAGACAATTGGTCCGTAAAAATGTCAGTTATTTTATTATCCCTCTCGAAATGATTCGTTCGAATTGGCGAATAGTTTAAACGAAGAACGATGCAAATTGAAGGGTGCACTCAGAATTGGTTTTTTTTTTCGATGATATCGCGACGACGAGCGTGAACCGAGGTATTTCTTTCTTTTTCTCCGACACGATGTAGATCCAAGTGAGAAAGGCACCAACCGCGATCGCCAAGCAAGTCAGCGAGGACGACGAGATATCGAGGATCAAGAAGCAGAACAAGAACGCCCCGGCTTCGCAAACGAGCGAAACGGTCGAGGAAAGATCACCCGCTGTGACGACTCCGTCGCACACACCACCCGCGCAGGAACGCGAAGTCGAGGAAACACCGAGACGAACACCATTAGCAAGGTACACGAACATCATTTTTATCAGTTGAGCCGTTATTTAAAAGCAAACGAAAAATGTTGAGTAATTCGAGAATGGATGGCCATTTTTTCTTCCAGAGAAAAAGTCCACAGAATCGCATCCTATTTGGAAGTACATCGAATAAAACAAACATGTTTATTTTTATTCAGTCTTATGTTTATTATTAATCAAATTAAACACGAAACGATAAGAAACATTCAGTGACACCGTCACTTAAAAAACACTGGGGTCTTTCTGATGTATTTTTCAATACTTCCCGATAAAAATCAATAAATATTTCGGGGGCCGTTTCTTCTCTATGGTCATCGACCCTCGAATTACCCAAACTTCTTCACCACGCTTCGTTACCCAGCCATCGATGAAACTTTGTTTTTCATCGTTAAAATGCACTGCTTTTGGCTATTTATTAAAAAAAAAAAAAAAACAAACAATAACGTTTACCATTCACGTCGTTGCTATTGCGAAGATGTAAACCGAATTACGATTGTTAAATGGCGTGTCAAAATGAAAGGAAAAATATTGTTGCTTTTACCACTGCGTTCTTCTATCGTCTCTTCCGCTCCAGTAAGCAAAAACGTTATTTTCCCGTTTGAGTCGTTATAACCAATTAGCAAACGAAAACGAATCGGAGATTAAAAAGGCCTCGCCGCGTTGAAACATATTGGAATTGCACCGCTCCAATTCGAAGAGTTCATTTTCCGCCATGTTCAGGATTAAGTGTACGCTGCATGAAAAAGTAGATCCAGTCCCAATTTTGTTTTTTTCGGCCAGCCCTGCCGAACCGTGACTTCAATCTGAAAAAACACACACATACACACACACACACACACACACAAAACGGAACGACTGACCGAACGTAAGCTTTTTTTCCAACCCTGTGACGTGAGAAAATTTCGCACCCGATCCATCGATACGGATTGTTCAATTTAATCCCGTCGATTGTTCCATATTGTTTCCGTTAACTTTCATCGATTCACTCTCATCATCATGCTCTTAACGAAGATTCTTGTTTGACGTTCTCTTTTCCAGGATCAGCCATCAAAACGATTGCATAACTGTGGCTAGCCCTTTGCCAACGTTGAACAATACGACTCGTCGGGTTTACGTTAGTTCCAACCTGATGATTCTGTTCGTCTGCCTTGTGCTGTTATTCAGATCGATGTTCACTATGTTTGTCAAATGATTCGTGTGTCACTGCGTTTTTGAGTGTGCGCGTGAGTGTATATATGTGTGAATGTGCGACTTTCATCTCATTGCCAATAAAGCCGTCATTTGTCGTCTGTCATTTATTACGTATAAGCTAATCTGTTTACCCGTTACGAAACTTCAACACCCACCCTGCGTACGAGCTACGTACCACTTTTCATCGATGCTCGTCGATATTTTGTCAAATACGACTAAATTTTGATTTCTTCTCACTGACGAGTCGACCGATCAGCCTAATTTCTCCATCGATGTTCGTACCAGAACCACTACGGGTAAAGAAACGCTTCAAGCGAAAAAACAAAACGTTCGCGTTTGTTGTCCGATGTCCAGTTCGTTGGGAATAATCAAACTTGAGAAATATAGTCCGTTTGACAAAAGCGTGTACGACGAATCTTGGAATGTCCATGGGAGCCAGTCGTTACCACCATTAATAATTGCTTGGTATCTCCCAGATACGCTTTCCATCAATTTAATGACGCAAAACTAAAAAAAATTATGTCCCTATCGTAATCCAAACGGTTTTTTCGGTCAAGTATTTTTTCCAAGGGTTTTTCGGATACCAGATGTTCATTTCTGATCACTCTCGGATTACAACGGATACTTTCTATGCAACGAATATTAATAGAAAGATTGGAGCAACCTACTGGCGTTAAAATCTATCCTCCAACCTTTTCCAAATAAAGACGTACTACGCTTTCGTCAAACATTCTAACCTGCCAGAAATCTCTTAATCGGCGATCGTACGATTCTTCCTCGTGGTTGATTCTATCAAAATTCCGCAAGGTCCTCGCGAGCAACATCAACGAGATTACGCCTGAATAATTAGGAACTTCTTGCATAGTTTTCGTTATTTTCCACGAGGCCAAATTTCTCGTCGTTCGAGAAAATATCTGGAGACTCGAATAGGTGTTTATCGGTGATTGCAACACTTACGAAATTCTCAACAGGAGAACATCAACGGAGGTGCGCAGTCCGGCAGCGAGAAGCGCGTCGACGGACTCTAGTACCGGTTCCGAAAGTTCAACGGGATCCGGAATACGCAGCACTGGTGCGCCTTTCACCGCCGAAGAGATGAAGCAGAAATACCTTTCGCGTGCACCACCGACGACAACGACGAACACGGTGACATCGGGCACGGGAATGACGACTCCATCGAGTCGTGATACGGTTACGACAACCGCCAGCAGCCCAAGGCCCTTTCAGAGTCGTTTTTTAGGCGCAGGTACTTTTTCCCTTTCTCCTTTTCATATTCCATCTAACAACTTTGTTTAAATTCTTCTTTTTTCGATCGCACGATTTATCTCAATGCTTAAAACGAACAGGTAACCGTGCAGCTCCACCGCCTCCCGTACCTGCGGTTCACGAAGAACAGGCAAAGAAGAAAGACGAGGACGAGGACGATGATGAAGAAACTACGAGTTCTTCGGAAGAAACGGAATCAGAGACGGAGGAAGAATCCGAACCGGAAACACACGCGTCTACACCTACGACTGCCATGGCACCCGCTCAGGAACGTCAGAGAAGCGAATCCGCAATGGCGAGAACCGACATTGGTCCCCTTCTCGCTAGAAGCGCCGAAGCTAGACGCGGAAGCAAAGAAGATTCACCCTCTACCAGGTACGTTCTTTTTTTTTTTTTACGCGATCGATCTTTCATCCTAATAAATCCCAAAAGCACTTTTTTCCGGAACGCGAAATTTTTAAAGCATTCAGAATGCTTTCGAAATCGGACGTAGGTCGAGTCAACGGAAAATTGAAAAATCAATCGAAATTTATAGCATTCGTACCAAATTACGGAATCTGTAAAAAAAACCGGAAATAAACTTTATGCGTCCATTTTTTTAAAATAATGTATTTCCGAAGATACAGATCATTTTGAAATAACAGCAATCAAGCGATAAGTCCTCTCTGCTTAAAGTACTGTTATTGATTATTGAACTCCTCAATTTCGTATGTGTGTGTGAATTGCGGTGTTTAAATTTGAAACTATACAAATAAATGAATACCGCGCGTGTACGTTGGGTCCTTGAAGGAACAATCGAAATTTCTAACTCGCCAGTTTCGCCGCATATTTTACCGCACTTCACTTTTCAATAACAACGGCTTTGAACTTCCGGCTTTGGACATTTCCGGGCAAAGCAAACACTTCGAGGAAGCAATCCGAGTTGTTTATCGAATTTTGCGAGCTTAGGAAACTTCGTGAGGCAAAGTTCGAAGGGCCGCAACTTCAATCCTCCTCTCGTCATTAAACTGTTGCATTATATATGCTTCAAAATCGCCGTGTTTCGGAAATACACTCCCTTAAATTAAATTCATTTCATAAAAAGAATTTTGGAGGGATCGGCGGATTTTTTTTCGTTATCTTCGTCGCTCGATTTCCGGGATTTTATTGGAACTATAAAAATAAAAAATTAAATTCTCTAAAAATGATAATGGAATATCGTACGAAGTATCATCAGAACGATGGAGTTCGATCAGTAATTCCAATGATGTTTTATAATCGGATCGATAAGCTTGAACACTGAAAAAATAAAATTTGTTTTGACAACGCGTACCGCCTGTATACGCAGATACTCGTCGCCAAGGGGGAGTCCAGCGCACTCGGTATCTTCGCCAACGAGTACAACAGGATCGTCAGCGCCTGGCGGCTATACCAGCAGGTTCGTAGAAAAACATCGCGGAATTCACGATGACTCGATGACTTCCAAATCCGATAAATCCCTGGATAATAAACGTTTTAGGATCATTAAGAACGATGACGATCAGCGTGACGACGGTGACGATGATGATGATGACGATGTTGCGACCGCGTCTTCATCCTCGTCGTCGTCGTCGTCGTCGTCGTCGTCGTCATCGTCGTCCTCGTCGTCATCGTCGTCGTCGTCATCGGCAATCAACGATAAAATAACAATCGACGATAGCGCAAAAGCGTTGTCGTCGTCGACAAAACGCGATGACTCGGGATTTATCGAGGTATCGTCGAGCAAGCTCGACAAGTCGATTAACGAGGACGACGAGTCCATTTCGTACGATAGCGACTCGGAGAGCGAGGAAACCGTTAGAGAGATCGATATTCTAGCGAGCGACGATAAAAAATCGAAATTCCAATCGAACGATCAAACGGGGGACAAAATTAATAAAAAAACCGGTAACTATGATAGTCACGGGAATAAGAATAATAACAATAATAATCATAATACCAATAGCAATAATAATAACAACAATCACAATAATCATAATAATAACAACAATACGAATAATCGCAACGACAACAACGATAGAATCGAGCTTCGCGCTGAGACCGTTGGGAATTTGCCGGATAATTTTGGAAAAATTGGTACGAACGCCGAATCGATCGAGCCGAGCCCAAAACCGGATACCAGTTGCGAACGCGAGAAAATTATCTCGGAAAGGGAAACCACCGATCTCACCGGTTATCGAGACGACCACGAATCGATGAGCAATTCCTTGACCCGGCTGACCAATGACTACAATCAGACGCGATTCGAAGGAACAACGTTGCCCAAAGATTGTCAAAGTACGTCGAGCCGCGATGGAAATTTGGTAGAAAGATCGGTATATCGGATAAACGCCGGTTTTCCCACCGCGATAAACGTTGTTGGTGCGTCCGGTGAAAGAGAAACAATTTTCGAACGTGACGCGGACGAGGCCTCGCGCGAACTCCGCGACGATTCAACAACCGGCAATCGTCGTGAAAACGACGATAATCTCGCGAGTGTTGGCGAAGGCAAGGCGAAACGAGGGAATTCCGTGAACGAGAACTCTCGCGCCGAAACGAGCGAGAAAATCGGACGCGCCGAGAAAACCGCCGAGGACGCGAACGACCAAGACTCAGATCGATTCTTCAAGTATTCGAGAATCGAGAAGTTCGATAAAACGGATCGTCCCAGTGCCAACGACGAGGAGAATTCAGCCGAGACGAATTCCTACGGGATCAATGAAAATTTCGTCGGGATAAAGGACGAGGAGGAGTCGTCGGAAAATGTGGAACTGGAATCCGTCGAGAATTCGGTAGTCGTTGTTGGAACGAGCGAGGATTCGAGTCTCGCGACGAACGAAAATGAAGGAAGAACTTCGGACAGAAGAGTCTACGTAGAGGAACAAGTGGAAAATCTTTTCGACGATAATGGCTGGATCGTTAAGGACGAAGAATCGAGAATTCAAGAAATATCCGGGCTCCCCTCGTCCCGTCGAAACGCGTCAACACCCACCGAGAAATATTCGTCAGCCTCGAATCCCAACAATTACGAGAAGGCTGATTACGATTACGTAAATTCAACGGGGAACGAAAAAAAGTCTGCAACGACGAGAGGAAAAATGAAGACCTCGCGGAAGGACGAGACTAACAGTACGATCGGTAAAAACGGATGGCTGATATCCGAAGAATCGAGCAGCGAGTCGGAGAGAACAACTTCACCGAACGACCGTTCGTTCGCACGCGACGAGCCCAAAGATATTTTGTCGGATGAAAATTCCTTGAGCCTTGGAATATCGAAAATTTTTTCGAGCTCCGAAGACGAGGATTCCGCAAGAACGGAACGCGATCGTACGGGAAGGAACCCCTCGAGAGTTAATTTACCCGAGAACGCTCGAGAGCTTAAAAATACTTCGAATCGCGCGCAAGAAGTCCGGGAGCGCGCGTCGTTCGGAGATGAAAATTCAACGAGCGAAATAAGTGGAACATTGTCCGAGAGGCGAATCGTTTTGGATAAAAATAAACGAGATCGCGGGAGCTTATCGTTGAAAACAAAAAATTTCGGTTCAATCAACGACGACGACGACGACGACGACGACGACGACGACGATGATGACAACGACGACGGGGACGATAACGATGACGACGAGAACGAAGACGACGACGTTTCCCCGTTACCGGAAAATAAGGCTGAAAACGGTGGGACTCTTCTGACGACTAAAATATCCGAGGACAAAAGAGATACCGAGATATCAACCGGGAAGAATATTAACCCGGAAACCACCGATAAGGACAACGATGTCCACCCGAATATACCAATGAAAATGGTAACCACCGTCTTCTGTGTTTCCGTACTGTGTTATAGCGTCCTAACGAATCTTTTTCTATGACGATACGGCTGAATATTCGTGACCGACGATTTACCACCGACGTAAAAGAACAACCAAAAAAAAACAACAACAAAAAAACTAACGAGAACGCGATTGATTTTTCTCTCAGTCGTCTCCGATGTGACGATTGAGAGGAATCGGGTTACGAGCGATCGCAGGAGAACCACGAAGATACCTTCATTCGAATATAGACACAAAAAAAAACACGAAGAGAAATATTTGTTTCCGTTATAGACGGAGGATTAATGCAAATGGATTTTGCACTCGTTCGTTGCCTGCTCGCGTCCATATTCCTCGACCTCCGGTTGTATAACGAACTCAACGCTTCTCGAATCCAATATTTCGGATACGGTCGTCGCTCGTACGAAACAATTGACGGAAAAAAAAAAACACAGCCGCGTAATTTATTGTTGCATTTTATTCATCTTTACACACATTGTGATAATCGAGTTTACGTCTTTTATACGAGGGTAAGGTGGTACAATTCGGAACGAGAAACACGTCGATACTACTCGTATGGTGTCAGGAAGTAATACAAAAAAATTAGTATTATTGATAGCGATTAGGTTGTTTTTTCTGTTTTTTTTTTTTTATAAGCCATTTGAAACATTTCTAATCGTCATTGCGTTAATTGGATGACAGCTCTCGCACTCTTTCGAGCAAATCGTGTATTCATTTTGACAGCTTTTTATATCCGATAGGTCGTTTCGGTGTCGGATCTTTCCGTTCGTCCCTCGATCCTTGAAAAGCTTTTAGACTCGACCCCTTTGAAGAACAAAAGGGAACTTGGTCCCAGAGTCCCTTGTCCTTTGGCATTTGAAAATTGTTACGGTGGAGCATCTTTCGAAAGCTTTTCAATCGTTCAGCCTTTCGGCCACGGCTTCAATCGTGGCTGATCTCGCGAAATAATCCGGAAATAGAAAAAAATAAACAACGAAAACAATTGCCATGTTCTCCGAATTATACCACCACGTCTCACGTAGACACGTCGAACGCTGAACGTTCCTACAATGATGTTCGCCTCTAATGCGTAACTGATATATTGCTCAAGTACGTAGCTTCGTAGTGGAGTTCCTTTTCTTCTTCTCTTTTTTTTTATACGCGCTTAATTTGTAGATGAAAATTTCGAGACTTTTTTTTTAACACGATTCGAGAAATTTTGTGGAGTGAGAGAAGGTTTTTTTTTTTTTAATCAAATATACAGAGAGACACGCGTTTACACGTGTGAACGTGGTATATTTCTATACGTGGATCTAGTATGTGTAGTTGCGTGAAAATGCTCGTCCTGTGCCACCCTCAGACCCAGCTTTTTATACGAGCCAATTGAGCCAGAGAGCTTGTCAAAACTTGTCAAATTGCGCTATTTGATACGAACGTGGTAAAGAAGATTTTGTTAAAATTCCATACGATTAAAATACAAGGAAGAAAAAAGGAAAGAAACAATTCAAATCAACTCTCGCAGACGTGCGACGTGTATTTTCCACTGACGTTATATTAAGTTTTTGTACTGTTCTTCTTCTCGATCTTATATCCTTTTTCTCATTCTTTCTCTCTCTTTCTCTCTGTTTCTCTCTGTCTCTCTAGTCGTTAGTTGTCTTTTTTTCGTCTCAGTTTGTTGATGTGGTGAATAAACTGCAGTCTTGTGATAACTCGTTTCATTTATTTCCCTCTCAAACTTTGATAAGCCAAAACAAAAAATGGAAACAAAAAAGGAAGGAAGCAAAAGAACGAAACCGAGCACAATTTTTTACAAGGTCCTCGTTAACTGCGTAATTTTTTTTTTTTCTTCATTTTTTTTCTATTCACACCGTAACAGCATCTGTAGCAATACCCCGCTTGCCAGTCTCGTTGATTTTTCCATTTCACCTCGTAATTGTCCAGTCAATTTCTTTTTTTTTTTGTCTCTTTTCGATCACGTGAAACTTCTTTTGTTTTTTTCGAGCAAGTTCGAAAGAACGATCGGTTCGTATAAAATCGTGAATAACTGTTGGAACCACCGATGATCCGATGATTCGTCACCCTGGTACACGTGCTTTTTTTTTTCTTTATACATCCTTTTTTCACTCCGCGTGTCCTCCGAATTTCATCTTGAAATTACTCCGGAATTTCATCCTCGAATTTGTCCATTCTTCGCAAAAAAAAACACGGGGCGTTTCGTTTTTCTTTTCTTTTTTTTGTTTCGCATGAAACAAATATTATAACGCTGTTCATGGAAATAAGATTATTCGGACGTCAAGGGGCGATGAGGTCACGAGCGTGGTGCGGAGACGAAGCTGCTCAAGGGCAAGGATAACATCGTGGATTTTCCGAGTTGTTGCCAATATTGTTGTCAGGCACGTTTTATCTCACACGTCAAATTTGTAGAACGCGAGTCGATCCGTGCACATCCGACGCTCGTACGATGATGATACGTGCGGAGAAGTAACGAGGAAGAAAAAAGCGAGAGCTGCGTTGGGAAATTTCGTGTGAATCGAAGCGTTGAAACGTTTTCTTCTTTTTTTTTTTTTTTTGGTACGTTCCAAGCAAATTGTAGGTCGCTTGCTGCCACGACGCAACGACGACCGATCGGTCGATCGAAATATCATCATCAATGGAATTCGATCGCTAACCTCGTTCAAGTATTCGTTTCGAAACCACCATTTTTATGGATATTTGTTTTTACTGCATTTTTCGAAAGCAACATGGATAGTCCAATTACGAATGAATTCAACGTTAAGTTTAATTATCGAAGCTACAATATTCTGGAGCAGAGAATTCGTAACAGCTGCTTTTGTGTGCGTTCAATTGCCACATTCCACGAAGCTACGTACATATTCCGAGGGAACAATGGTGAATGAATAATACTGGACACGGTTGACGCGTCAAATACGCTCGAGCCTAGTGGACCTCACGACCGATCGATACAAACGCGATGCACGTTCGTTGCAAATGTAATTGCGTGGCAAGACACGATAATTAGAGATGATCAATCGAACAGAAGGTGTCAATAGGATCGATGCATCGTTATTAGCGTATATGAACCAGCCATGATCAGGATCCTCGCAGCCTACTCCCATTTCCAAATTAGGCGCAAGGGCAATACGATACGCTCTCCGAGGTGTGTCATTACGCCGGTAAACGCCAGATGGAAATCAAGGCTCGCGAACGTGGCTGGACCAAAATGCTCTCAGTCATTCCGATCCGCAAAGACTTTATTATCAACAATTTAACCCGACTTTTCGTTACCACGATTCCTTCCAATCGAAATTCTAACCATTTTTCAACCATTTTTTCAAACGTTCGTAAATTTGACGAAAAACAAAAATTTTACGCACACTGATCAACCGGAAACGGTGAAAATCTTGAGCAATCGATAAACCTGTCGAATCATTGGAATCGATAAAAGCTACAATTTTCCAAACGGTTTTTTAAAAATAATTCTTTGCTGCTGATAAAAGCATTCATTTTATACTGGGAAACGTCATAAATTTGCATTTTTGGGCGGATTTTGTCACGGCAACAGCGCGTGCAAAATCGAATCATCGAACAAACGAATTTCAAAGCTGTATTTATTATCACGTTTCTCGCAACGGTTGCGCACATTCTATCAGCGAAATACACGGGCCAATGAAATCCGTTGTATTATTTTAAAGATAAAATAATTTCGTTTCAATCGCAGCTATTTTATTCGGCCAAATAATATTTATTATTTAATAATCCTCATACGGAGTTAATTGAAAAATAATCCTGATGAGAAACAAAAAATCGATAGCTAACGCTGGATCAATTAATGAAACCGTAAATCTCTGGTTTTGGACTGTAGAGCACTACAAAACAGTTCGAACGAAAATCATCGATTCATTTGCCATACGAAAATGGGCAATCCCATTTTCCACTGCATTTCGAGATGGAGGAATTAAACCGATATCTTCAAATTTGAAAGCCTTCTGAAAGATCGTTTCTCAAACATATCGTACACTAGTTTTATTAATCATCAAATTTTCGTTATCACTACGCAAAAGAATTTTCAACCGAAAAGTTCATTTAGAAATTCATTCCCTAGTAGAAACAAGAAATTACTGACAAATCAATTTGAATATTAGTTAACAATATTTGTAGCAAGAAAATACTGGATATAAAAAAATGTATTAATTAAAACCATTTCTAAACGATAAAAAATAAACAAATTTAAATTCAATTGAATTCAATGAAACTAAGATGAAAGAAAAATTGTTTAAATTCGTTTGGGTCTGAAAAATTTGTTTTTCCAGTTAAGACGAGTTTCAATCCAAGTTTATTCACCAGTGAATCTCAGTTTTCACTAGGAAAATCGTTTTTTTAAACTTTCTAACATTTATTAAAAACTAAGTTTGGTTGAACGTTTTCCTTGCAACTCTGGATGAAGATGTTGATCCAGAATTGGTTTTTTCCCCGTGAAAAATGTTTCCGGAGTAAAAACGGGTTGAAAATGGACAGCATAGACTTAAATTTGATAA
The DNA here is from genome assembly GCA_030523105.1 of Ophioninae sp. A BG-2022a. Lineage (NCBI taxonomy): Eukaryota > Metazoa > Arthropoda > Insecta > Hymenoptera > Ichneumonidae > Ophioninae sp. A BG-2022a. The sequence continues at coordinate 28,691 of JAPYZI010002383.1, read as the reverse complement.
TAATTAAGGTGCACGTGTAAGATTGTATATTTAAATATTCATTCGATCGGACGGTCCCGACCCGACCACTTTGACGCTCGGTTGCAGATTCCTGAACAAGAGCAGGAGCCAAGCGGCGGTGACGACACCCCGCGAACGCGATCGTGAGCGCGAACGGGAGCAACGGGAGAGGGAGCGAGAAGTTGAGCCGGAAGTTGAGCCGATGTCACCTCGATCTCGTTACGCGGCATTAAAAGAGAGACGACAAAGGCTCGCACGTTCGCGCAGCTCTCACAACTTCGGGAACGACGATCTCGAGCTCGACGATGATCCACCATCGCCGACCACCCAATCGCCAAACGCTTATCTCGCCGCGAAATACGGGGCTGGCTCGGAGCTCGCGCGCAGTCGCAGCACGCACGCCCTTAAATCGCGCGAACCGAGCCCCGATCGCGATCGGGGTGGCACGGAAAAGGACGGCGCGGCTCTTAGCTCTTGGGCTCGCTATCTCAAGAACAAATATGGCAATCGTACCACCAAGGACAAGGAACCACCCTCCTCGACCTCGTCGATACCTTCGTCCAGGCGAGTCCTAAGAAATATTTCAAAACTGGCAAGAGATGTATCGTCGACCTTGAGAATTCGACCTTTTCATGGCCGCTTGAAGTATTGGATCGATCACCTGGCAAACATTATTCCCGAATGGAAAAATCGTGGATTTACAAATATAAATCACGTCCTACATGTTGAATCCTACAAATAGCCAATTTAATCATTAATTCACTCTTGGACGTGTTAATTTTCCAATTTCGGTAATAATTGAAACCACAGTCGGTGATTTTGTCAGTAACTGTAGTCAATTGGCCGACAAAAAATTTATTTATTTTTATATTTAAACATTACGTTCCGATAACCTTATTATTATTAATAATTATCCCAAACAAGTTCAATGTTTGTTCATTTTTTCAATTATTGTTGATTAATTCGTCGTTACAATTTATTCTTCACCAATAAAAAAACATCCTTCAAACATGGCTGAGGTCCGTCCAGTACTATCTTCAAATAGATAATATTGGCTAATACTTGTCTCATCTTTTTTTTCTTATTGTTTTTCAATCGCCGAGAAAATGTTGTGTTTTTTATTTGTTTATAGAAAATGTTTTGTATTTTTCAACTTTCGATCTCACGCGTTTTCATTTGGGTTTTTCAAAATTTCCACTGTAGCCTAACGCATCGATATATATATATATATATATATAGAAAAGTAAAAAAGAGAAAAGTATTTTTGCGCAACTCTTTTTTATTCAGGTTGGAAGAGAACGATCGAATAAACTCAGTTTTCTTTTTATATGATCGACAGTGCGAGTGCAGCCTCAAGGCGATTGTCTCTGGGTTTACCCCTGAGGCACACCGGCCAAACATCCTTCGAATCTTCTGACGACGACCAAAAAAACCCGTCAGGCTCCCCCACGTCCCCTACAGCAGCTCCCGTTATACCCGCCCCAGCAGGTTCCTCCACTAGGTAAATTTGATTCTTTTAGCATGATGATATATTTTCAAAATCGAGAACAAATGACGAAATTTTCCAAAAACAAGAACGAACGACGGAATTTTCCAAAATCGAGGAGGAATAATGGATCTTTCGAAATATCTCTTTTGATATTTCGAGTGAATTCCAACGACCGATTCGAGATCGAATATTTACGATCGATCTAGAAAATGACTTTCTGTTTTCATCTCGTTTCCAGGAACCAGTACCTGCTGAAGCGGAGGCAGCTGTTTAAATTTGGGATGCGGGGGAGCGGTGCCGGATGTTTTACTTGGCCAAGAGGCCTCGCTGTTGGCCCGGACAATTCAATCGTAGTCGCCGACAGCTCCAATCATCGTGTTCAAGTAAAAACTCGTTTTCTTTTTCTTTTTTATCATTCGACAATTTTTTAAATTTTCCCGTAAATATATTTCCGAAATTCAAATGACGAAAAACAATTTTTTTAATATTATGAAGTATATCCCGTATTTTTTGATTTTTTTTTTTGTCAAATGAATTTTCGGAAGAAATGAAATAATAAATCGTCGAATAACGCGTGTTCGTGAACCCCGCAGGTATTCGACGGAAATGGCAATTTCGTGAAGGAATTCGGAACTTACGGGAGCGGTGAGGGTCAATTCGATTGTCTCGCCGGAGTCGCCGTTAATCGAATCGGTCAGTTCATCATCGCCGATCGCTACAATCATCGTATACAGGTTCTCGATCCGTCCGGTCGATTTTTGCGAACGTTCGGCTCGCAGGGTGCGGCTGATGGACGATTCAATTATCCTTGGGGCATCACCACTGATGCCCTTGGATTCATCTACGTCTGCGACAAGGAAAATCATCGTGTGCAGGTGAATTGAACTAAAAAAAGATAAACAGATAAATACTGAAATAACGCTAAAATAAAACAGTAAACTGATAACTATCAAAATAACAATGAAAAAAAAAAAAAAAAAAAACATCCGCAGGTGTTCCAGTCGGATGGAACGTTCGTGGGTAAGTTCGGTTCTTGCGGAAGCGGACGCGGCCAACTGGAGCATCCGCATTACATCGCCGTGAGCAGTACGAACCGCGTTATCGTGAGCGACGGTAACAATCACCGAGTGCAGATATTCGACGTGAACGGCCGCGTTTTAACGGCCTTTGGTTCTGAGGGTTCGGACGAGGGACAGTTCAAATTTCCTCGTGGCGTCGCTGTCGACGATCAGGGCTACATAATCGTCGCCGATTCCGGAAACAATCGGATACAGATATTCACACCGGAAGGCGCCTTTTTGAAGGCTTTCGGTGGTTGGGGTAGCGGCGACGGAGAGTTTAAGGGGCTCGAGGGAGTCGCCGTTACCTCGGCCGGTAACATCGTCGTTTGCGATCGCGAGAATCATCGCGTACAAGTATTCTGATGAACTCCGGGAGCTCTGCCAGCTTTTATCGCCAAAAACCTCATCAAGATCGCGTGACCAACAAAATTGAAACGAAAAAAAAAAAACAACAACACCAAAACGAAAGAAAAGAGATGTACCGGAGAGGAGGGAGGTTTCGTCGCGAGTCCTCGTTCGAGTCGGTTGTGTGCGTTTTAACGTCGAAGCTTAGGAGGCGTGATAAAACAAAAAAATGAAAAATGACGACAGTCTGTTTCAGGCTTCGGTAGGCTAAATTAACGATTTCACATTAACCAAAAAGCTTTATTGAGGTGATTTATTCGTTATCTTCGTTTTTGTTTTTTTTTCTTTTTTGTTTCTTTTGTTTCCTTCGTTTCTTCGCCGGTTTAATATCACGAACACGAAAGAATAACGAGGCCCAAAATAGTGTGCATTTACAGAATTGATATACGTATATAGTTATATCCGACTGAACGAGGTAACATCGCGACAAAAGTAATGGGATAGAGTATAACGGAGTGGGAGAGAGTATAAAAAAGTTAAACTCGCGAATTTTACATCGAGGCTCGATAAAGTTTATTCTCCCTGTCTCTCTGGTTCACCATCTCCCTCTCTATTACACACACTCTCTCTCTCGGACTCAAATGGATATTTCACCTAACTCATAATTTAATTTGTACTTCAAAGTTACAAAACACCGTTTGTACCGTTTGTATGCTTTAAATAAAATATTGCGGAAGAACGTTCGAAGTATTTATGAAAAAAAAAATAAATAAATAATAATAATAATAATAAATTGAGAGGAAAATAAACAAAAAAGTAAAAAAAAAACACGATCACACGTTGCGTCACATTTTGTTCTCCCTGAGGAATGGTCGATCGTCGAAATACCTGATCAGCACCTGAGCGAGGAAAAAAAAATCGATGGATTTTGGAATTTCGGTTGCGACCGAAGAGAAAGTGGGAGATCGAGGCTCAATTTAAAAGGTAAGTGCGTCAATAAATATATAATTTATTAAATGCAATGATGAAATGGTGTAACAATGGGGCGTTCGAGGTCCAAGGTGAGGATGACGAGACCACGAATGATCGTCGCTCGATCTTCGTCCGTCCCCCTTTTTCTTTTTTAGTTTTATTTTTCGCGCTCGGTTTATTTTTTGTTTTATCGTTTTTTCTTTTCTTTTTTTTCAACGGTGAACGCAAGAGTTCAGCGGTGAACGTATCCGGCTCGCATCCTCCCCCGCCTCCCCGGATCGGAAATATATAGATAAAATATTTTCGTTATTTACAATATTAGTTGAACGTTAGTCGATAAATAATAAATAGTGGTATAATCATTTATTTAATTATCATTTTTTTTTTTCGTAATTATTAATATTATGTTTTTGTTTTTTTTTTTTTTTTTGCGATAATAAAAATATTACAAGAGATGGAGAGCCTGTATCGTTTACTTATTACACTAATATAGCACGTTAAGTGTAATAATTTATATATACATATATTTATATATATTTATATATATATAAATATAAATATATTTATAAATATATATATATATATGTATATATATATGTATATATGTACCCTCTCTTCGTAACGAAATTCGTGGCTGCCTTCGAACCTGATTTATTATACGTCTATGTTTTCTTCTTTCTCTCTGCTTCTCTCTTTCTCTCTTTCTCTCTCTCTCTCTCATACACACACACACATGCGCACACACGCTTCTTTCTCTCCCTTCTCTCAGTGTCGGTCATACCCTGCGAAATACACGAGAGGATCGGCGCTCGAGATCGTTTCGATGCTCGTTTTCGTACATCGAGTAAAGAACGTTCGAAGGCACTCGACGAGTTTTCAGACGTACAGAATCGTCGAGTTTGCAGATTGGGAAAAATAAAATGAGAACTGAATAAGAAAAAAATGTCGAAACGAGGCAAGGAGCATTAAAAAATGTTTTTTTGTTTTTCCTTTTTTTTTTTTTTTTTTTCATTATTATACCTCGTGGGCTAAGTGGACGCAAATTTTTTCGCACGTTGCGAGATCGTGTCAAGAAAAGACGAGGAAAAGAAATAGAGAAAAAAGTTAAGCGCGTTTTTAAAAGAATTAAATATCGTGGTGAAAAAAGGTATTTTTTGCTTGTTCGCTTAGAATTTACCAAAGAAAAATGTATTTTCAGAATTTGAATGAGATTTTTCGCAGGCGGGTATAAAAAAAGTTCTACGAGTGTTTGGAAACTCGCATGCCACGCAAATTCTCTATTAAACGGAACGAATACGAAGAAAAAAAAAAAAGAAAACAACAATCTTCTTTGTCCCGCGTAAAAAGCCGCGTGTAAAAAGATCGAGGGTTTCGACATTTTTAATAACTCTCACGGCGTGAAAATCGCGTGGCGTACAAGTACAGTGTGATTCGTGTGTATTTAAAATCTCAGAGATTCCGGAGTGAATCCCAATTTCTAGAGTGGAATTATATCATTGTCGATACGAAGAATTAAAATTTCTTTTACTTTTCTCTCCTTCTCTCTTTCACTTTTTGTGTCTCCTGCCCACTTTCTCCTCCTCTCTTTCTCTCGCCCTCTCGATCGTTCATATTTTTTGTCACTACGCTATTATTCGTCTGCATCCTAGGTAAAGTAGTTTTGAAAAGTGGCATGACCTTTTAATTTTCCCCATTCCGGTTATCATTTAAATCGCAGTATTAATAAATTTATAATAATTAATTCAATAATTAATTTAAAGTGGCAGCAGTTAGGCCATGCGGCTCCTATCATCTAGTCATCTTTGACTCTTGGCTTTCTTACGTAGAATTTTAAAAATGTTTTTGTTTTTTTTTTTCATTTTTTTTTGTTGCTTTTACTTATTAAATTTATATTTGAGAATAATTTTTTTTTTTTTTAAGTGACTCGTTAAAGTTGTGTATCTCGAAGCGCCTACCCTAGCGATGTTTTTTTTCTTTTTTTTTTTTTTCATTGATTATTATTTATTAAGTGGTTTTGTTGCCTTGCTGGGTTCGGTTCTCTTCGGAAATGCTCTGCTCGTCTCTTTATTCGCTCTGAGAGTTTTCTTTTTATTCTTTAATGTGTATAACGCGACTGAAGTAACTCGAGGATTAGAGGGAAGAGAAAATCTATGGCCCACAGGGTCGATCTAGTGAAATCGTCCGTGGCTGAAAAATACTGCGAAAGATTTATTTATTTATTCAATCATTTTTTTTATTCGTTTCTTGTTGGGTTTTCCCTTTTAAGTCTCAGATAAGTGGAGATAAAGTCACTAGCGTTTATTCGGGTGTCTCGCCTCGTTGTGAATTTTCTTGTGTGTTCATTTATATATCTATATATATGTATATATATATACATATATATACATAAATATAAATACATGCATATATATAAATATATATAATATTTTCCCGTCTTCTCGTCCAAACCTCAAATCCCTTCATAATAGCAAAATTACAATTTGCGTATTAGCGTAAACCCGATTATATTCTTCGCCGTATTTGGAAATTGTCTTTATTCATTGTTAAAACTCCCGAACGTTGAAACGTCGACGAGAGTTTGGTTTTATTCATTTTGTATTGTTTATTATCTTTTTTGTCGACGATGACAAAAGAAGAAACCCTCACATAACCGCTCAGCCCAAAATATCCGAGCTCTCCCTCTCTCGCACCTTCGCAAATAGCTAAACTTTTTTAATAGATTTTTAAATGTTTGATAAGCAAAAATATGTATAATAATCATATTAATCGTAATCATGATAATGATAATAATATTAATCATAATAATAATAATATTTATACTCGTCTCATTTTTTAAGTACCGATAGGATCGTTAATTAATTTAATCAATTAATAATGATTGAAAGTGTACATGTGTGTGTTTGTGTCGTGTCTGTTTGCGTGCGTGTGGATTAAAAAATCTTTTATATATTTTTTTTTTCTTTTGTTTCTTTTTTTTGCCCAACCACCCAACTCGCCCAATCAATTTTCTCGATTATCGATTAATAACCCTTTAAGCTTAGTTGCATGAAAATGCTCGTTGGAATTGACTCGTGTGTACAATATAATTTTTATTTGTTTCTTTCTTTCATTTTCTTTTAATTTCGTATATGATTCCTTTTGTTTGCCCTCAAAGTTTTCTTCGCCTCGCGCAATCGATCGCAAACAGTGCCGCTACATTCGTTAACGCCTAAATCGATTATCTAGATTATGACGAATATAATCGAGATCGTCGTACTCCTCGACGTTCCGTGCTTGCTGGAACTTGGTAGATTGAGCGTGGGAGCTTACGTGCTAAATCGATATTCATTTTTTGTTTTCCTTTTTTTTTTTCTTTTTTATTCTTCTCGCTACGCAGCGTCGTTTCTCTTGTCCGGATGCACTCTTGTTTGGAACTCAATTAACGATACGTCGTGCGAATCGTGCCGGATGAAAGGGACGCGAAAACATTGATTTTACTTTTTTTTTTCGTCCACTTCTCATGCCCGGATTTGTCGATATTTCGTTTTCACGGAACGTGGTAGAAATGGTAAAAATTAAACCATGTTTCAAAGATTTCGAAAATTTCGTTGAATGTCCGAATTTAAAAAATTGTTTTTTGGGACAAGGTTTTTTGGGGGGGGGGGGGGGTGGTTGACGATATTTCGAATGAAATCCGAGCGTTTTGGCAACGACGTTACGATCCGTATACTTATGGGGTCGGAACGAAGAATCGAAAAATTTAAAAAACGCGGACCACCCCATCAGAATTTGTTTACCTGAATCTCCTATTTTTTTGTTTTCTTATCAACATTTGAATTATATAATCTCGAACGCGATTTTTCGTAATTTCTTAAAATTAACAAATAGCAGTCCCAAAATAAAAATATATTCCGATTTTTTAAATTCGATTATCGAACGATCTTTTCATCAGCGAAAAATGCTGTCTTTCATTTTCAACAGAGATAAGCGAAGAACAAGGAACAGCGAAATAAAACGTTGTTACAAAACTATCGTAAATCCGAAATAGTTAACGCCAAAGTTCCAAATTCCATTTGACAAAACAAATGTAAGAACACCATGAAGAAATACGTGAAAGTACTCGACTGTTTTGAGACACGATCGATTCGTTACCATATTTACAATTCCTTAAATAGAGAATATTAATAATATCCGAAATGTCATATTTCAACTATTCGTATCGAATTTAACAAACGATAAAACACGACTTGAGCTCAAAACGCTTTCCAAAGATCCGAACTGTATCACCCTACTCCTCCCTCTCCCGTGCCCTCTTCGACTGCTGTTTGACTCACTTTTTTAAATTTTCGTTATTTTTTTTTTTTTTTTTTGTTAATCGCGTCCCGACGCTTTCGCCCGTTCGCCGTTTTAGTCGCGTCGGAACGTCGGAAATACTTTCTTGGATCACCATGGATTTATCACAATGTTTATATTATTATATCATTTTTCTTTTCGCTTCGTTTTACCCGACTCGTGTGCGAGCTCGTTTTCGATAGCGCCAATCACGATAATTCATTTTTTTTTTTTTCTTTGTTATGTTTACTCATTTTTTTTTCTCCTCTTCGCATTGTACGCACCTTGTTATCCTAATATATAATAAGAATCTCAAGTGGAGAGAGAATATATAATTTTATATCGATGAAAAATTGCCATTGCTCTAATGTATTTTTTTTTTTCGCAGCTATTCACGCAAAACTCGACTGAGTTCTTCTTTTTGTATTTTTCTTTATTTTTTCTAGAATAAATGTTATTCCAAAGAGTAAAATGCGATCGAGGCTACTCGATATATCGAGGAATCTCTCAGTCTTGAGAAAACCTCGGATTAAATATTTAAAAAATTATTTTCAACTCCGTCCTCTCTCTCTCTCTCTTTCTCTTTTTCTCTCTTCCTCAGACTCTCAATTCTTCATCGAGTATTCCCCCTGATTGGGCTTTCTAGCATCGATCGACAGGACGTTCGTTGGACATTCCATTGGCTCGGACATCTCTTATCGAGTGAACTCACAGTTGAAGTGAAAAAATGAAAATTCAAACGTTTCTCTCCCTACCTCAAAACTCCTCGCCCCCTAAACCTCCTCTCATGTACGTGATGCCCATTTTGGCATTACGTAGCAACGAGTTCAACGAGCGATTTTCTGACGCCCTACAGGTCTCGGTTTTCTCCATCTTTTTTTTTTTCAGACGTATTTAGGAACGTCATTTCTTTCGCTGTACAAATCCGGCTAATTTTTTTTCCTTTCTCAGTTAAAAAATAACGATCGCGTAAAAAAAAGTATTGCCATTTCGCGAATCAGGAATTAAAGTTCAATATTAATGGCGATTCGAACGATTAATTGCAAAATTGAACGGGATGAACATTCGGTGATTAGGAAATTAAATTATGTTAAATATAGAAATCTTCGAAACATTGCTCTAACAATTCTCACTGGGTGAGAAGAAATGAATTCCTTCTATAAAATATTAAAACTGCAACGAATTAAACGATCACTAATTTCCCACTTCGCTTCTCGTAATACTTCAGTCCTTACGGCTATTTCTTTTTTACACGTTACGTCGTAAATAAATATTTACTAAGAGAACAAACACGTTTTAAAAGTAAAGAAACAACGAGTCACTGGTGTGATTTCCCTGATCTATTTCGTATCCAAAGGGAGAACGATTCCGATCTAAAGGGATGACAGTTTTATACGTATTCTCAATCTGCCAATTTATCGCTATAAAAAAAGCTCGATAAATTCTATTTTCCAGCCGAAAAAGTTTCTTCATCGAAGTACATCCCTGAGAAAAAAAAATGAACGAATAAAGCGACATTGGCTCACGAAAAAAAAAAACATTTAGATTTCAAATGAAAGTCTGGCAGGTTATCCGGTGAAACAGTATTAAGAAAAATTGAATCTCAAAGAATGTGTGAATATTTCGGGAGCCAAAGTTGAACAACAAAAACCTGAATTATCAGAAAATGCCCTTTTTTTTTAAATGAATGAGATCATTTGTGCATTCATACACGCGTATAGGGACGAATTGTAGAAAAATATAAAAAAAAGGACGAACAAAAGAGATTTCGTCGCAGCATCGCTGTTTCAAAGTAAAAAAAAATGTTTTTCGTTCCGAAAACTTTAGTACGAAATCATTGGATCATCACACATGGCTATTTCTTACTTTTCATTCTCTCCGTGTCAACTATTGCACTCGTGAACATTCCTCGTAATATATAAATACAATTGTAATATTTTTTAGTGTTGGTGCGTGTATTTGTGTATCGGTGTGTACGTGTGTGGGTGTGTGTGTGTGCATGTATGAGCACGAAATCGTACTTGTTCGTTTACTTTTCGGATTGAGCTCCCCCGTTTTGTCGTACGACACAGTAAGAAGTTTATTCGATCGCACCGGCTAATAATTATCAATAATCTATCGATTAAATTGTGTTTTCGTTTCATTTATAATTTTTGGAAGCATCATGATAGCTAAGATTGATGGACTAAGGTAGAGAAGCGAAAATTTCGTTCTTCAACAACAACAACGAAAAAGAACAACAAACTTCTCGAACTCGTTTTTTATTTTCTTATTTTTGTTTTTTTTTTCTCTCTCTCTCTCTCTCTAAAAAATGTTATTTCCTTCTATAGCCGCGAAGCGAAGTTTGACTTCGTTGAAGCGATGATTACTTCTTCGAAAGAAAGCTAATCGTAGATTTAATAAAAAGCGAGTCGATCACTACGAACAAGAATTACTCGACTCGAACTAAAGTGCGAGATTTATAGGACACGAAAGAAACAACGAGAGAAAAAAAAATGGTCCAGCGAACTTTACGAGGACTTTGAGAATAACGTGGCGAACATTAGCACTGCCTTTTCCGTTGTTGTTCAACAACAACCGGTTAATAAAGTAACGCAACCCGTTTAATATCACCATTAAGCACAAAAGACCATTCGCGAGAACGTCGGAGAAGATTCATATTTCACTGCCGTTATTCGAATGACCCCTGATCGTCACACCTATTTTTGGCACCCTAGGTTCATGCCTGGTCGATGAATATCGTTTAGTTTCAAACTCGCGGAGAAATCGGTATTTTTAGCTTTAATTGGAGTGAAATCGTAACGGCGGAGCTCGTTCAAAGTTAATACGTCGAGAGCGCGTTTTAAAGTTATCACGTTTGTAGCGAGAGGCCAAAACGTTACGCGAAAACTCTGCGATTTTTTTTTTTTCAACCGGTAACACACGAATTTAGAAGAAAAAATATCGTCTCTTTCTCATAGACCTGATTTTTCGTGTTCCGGAAAAACGTTGAATTTCCGCAGAACCTGATAAAACGATTTCGAGGATTTCGCGTCTCTCGTTTTCTAGCGCGTCGATTAACTGGTTTTCGCGACATCTCGTTGAGAGCGGATCTAAAGTTTCTTTATTTTTTTTAACGCGCAGTTAAAGGAGCTTTAATGTATCAGCGAAGAAATTACGAAGCTCGTAACGGACCGTCGTTCCGTAAGACGAGGGTGTAACGTCCTGGGATTAATATCAAGCTCATCGTTCGAAGTACCTCTCCAAGAAGAATATACTTCAACGACCGCGTCGAAGAACGTTTGGATAACGGAGTTAAAAAACGAAAAAAAAAAAAAAAAAAAAAAAAAAAAAAAAAAAAAAAAAAAAAAAAACAAAAAAAGAGAAAAGAAAAAACAAGAAAATGTCGAAAGCAGCATCGAAAAGCATCTTTCTCACCACCATTTGTACATAATCTCAAATTTGTTTTACCTATCTTCCTAGTCGCGAAAAATCTGCCGATTCCAAACTTGCCGCGTTTTCTCTCGAGTGAAACTGGACAAAGACCAGTCAGTTTGTTTTTTTTTTTTTTTATTTCTTCAACTTTTGAGCGTGCAGCCTCGCCACGAATTGACGTAACACTAATTAGCGATAAAACGTGTTCCTACGGAAGGTATTTCAATCGTCACGAGCGTGAAAAACGTCACGAGCGAACCCACAGGATCGTTATATTTGACTCCAAGGGTGTGTGTTTTAATATATCGAAAAAATCGGTTCTCAATATTCAAGGAATGAGACCTACGTATGTATGTACATATATATAAATAAATATATACGAATTTGCGTACGTCTCTCTACGAGACAGCACCATCGTTAAACGCGATAAAAGTTTAAAGAGCTTTGCCAAGTGGCGAGATCGCGTCGTAAACGTCGTCGAAACGAAGGGAGCGCAAAAAAGTAGTCTCCCCGGCGAAAAATCGAGGTAACTTTCGGTGATACGTGAAAACGAGAAACTCAAATCAACAAGGAGATTCGATGAAACGTCGTGCAAGAGAGCTGGATCCAATGTTCTCGAAATCGAGGGGAGGGAGGGTCGAAGACGCTTTCGGACGCGTGACCTCATCGCGTTGGATCCAGAGTCTCACGTGTGCCTGCTGGACTGTTTCTGTAGAGGAGCACCGATCGTCGAAACGACCGTTTCGTTGTCGATCAGATGATCTCTTGGCTGGCGGCTACTAGGTTGGCCCCTGGGCTAGATGAGGGCGAGCTTTGGGGGACAGCAGCCACCCGTGAAGTGAGCACCTGCGGCCTCCCGTTCCCGTTTGCGACGGCCCTGGCGTTCTGCAGTCTGGATCAAACGAAAAAAAAAACGATAACACTTTCGTTATTGATTAAGCATCCGGGTTGATCAACAATTATATTTTCTTCGATGAGCCGCAATCACGAACGATCTCGTCGTTTCGGACTTAACGAAGCTCTCGACTTACCGGTCGTGAATCGTCCCATGACAGGCTGCGTTAACGCGTTAAAAGTTTTTTTATTGCATTTCTGTAGTATTATTTAGACTGTGAGGTTGATTGTACGCGGGAAAGATTAGGGATGGATTATTCCATATTCAAAAGGATCAGAGATTTACGGAACGGATACGCAAGAACGACGATTCGTTGGAACGAGAGTGGATTTGCCATTGGGAGTGATTCGAACAGTGTTCGATCGACTGAGAACTTGGTCGACCATTGTTACACCCCCGATGCTCTAACGAACTCTCTCGGACTCACTTGATTTTGGATTGTCGCATAAACTGTTGAATCTTTCTGGCAGCTTGATGGGCCGCTTGCTGATGAACCGACTGCTGCCTCGTATTCGTGGATCCGGGTCTCGCCCGATAGCTGCGATAGTTGCTTTGAATCACCACTGCCGCTTTGGTGGCTTGTCTGGAAAATCAGTGGAACAGGTAATGAGGCGGAGGCCAAGAAGATTCGTCGTTGGAGGATGCTGCTTCGGAGTTGCACGGTAATATTCGACGTGAACGCGTACAGGTATAAATTCACGGATACCGTTAGTATCCGTGTACAGGTGGCGAACGAGGGCAGGCACGCTCCGGAGGAGCATTCCATTATGCAAGATCCAAGAAAGCGAGAGAAGGATAAGGAGTTGGGACCGGAGGGTTGGGGGGCGCGAGATAGAGAGGTCCTAGCTTCTCTCAGACCCGAACTCGTATTAATTTAATGCCAGCTTAATTTCGTATTCGGGCTACGACGTTTCGCGAGGCTAGTGCCGCTACAGAAGAGAAAGAGTAGGATGGAATGGGTAGGAGGCGGCGGTGCTCAGTACCAAAGGTAGAAAGTTGGCGGTAGCGAAGTTTCCGAATTATTTACGATGCCAATTAAAAGTTGGCCCGGTGGAGACTGAGGGAGGTAAGGAAGGTTGAACCACCACGGACGTTGCGCATGTACGTTCGCGAAGACGAGGCTGAGAACGAGCCGGAACGCGACGCGAACACGAGAAAAGAATCGGGAACGACAACGAGATGGCGAATGAGGGGGAGTTGGGGGATCGTCCCGACACTGACTCCGGTTCTTCCGGATAGTTAACTATCCGCTGGGGCACGCCGAGTGTATTATACAACCGCGTCACCGGGCGTTCGCTTCATTGTGATTTAGGAGATTATTATTTAGCCAACAATTGGTAAACATCGTACGGTAGACAAGGCAAATTGGCGAGAGTGGCCCCGCGGTGATTTCACATCGGGAAGCTCGTTCGGTTGATACTCGGGGATGGCAAAGATCGAAAGCGACCGGTTGGCTCACCTGTAATAAGCGTACTGCTTGTGACGTCTATAGTACTGCTGTATCAGAACCGCCGCGTGTCTCTCGGCCTCCTCCTGACGCTGACGCCCCTTGTAACTCCTGTAGGCCTTCTGAATCATCCTCGCGGCCTGATAGAGCTCCCTCTGCTCCCTGTCCGAAAGCGTCAACCGGCTCAAATCGGCCTCGCTTCCGTCACCGTTTCCCGCGCCACTACCATTAACACCCCCGCACTTCTCGCCGCTCCCGTACCCGTAATTATTGTTGCGAGGGTTGCCACTGTCCAGCTGAAGCTGGAGCTGGAGGAACTCGCAAAAGTCGGCGGTCGTCGGTGGTGGGGACGGCGAGTCCGGTGTGAAGCAACTGCTCGAAGGACTCGAGGGGCTCGCGTCGGCGTCGACGTCCGAGACCGAGGCTGCGCCACCTGTGCAGTCCCGATACGAGTCGAACAGTTCGCCGGAATCCAGAGGCTGAAACGACCGTCGCGACCAAATAATTAGGCTTGTTTAACGGAGGAGAGCAATCGAGGAGGTTTCGACCGACTTACCATTTGCTCCATGAGGGCATCCTCGAGAGGCGTCAATGGCGGTGGCGGTGAGGACGGCAGAGACGGGGACGTTGGATCACCATCTCCTCTCTTGATTCTCTCGGGTAGAGCGGCGATTATTTGCTCCGCCAGCGTCAGGACCCGTGCGTCTTCCTCCCCTACAAAAAGGAATCACCACCCTAGCCAAACTCAAAAGGGCAGAGAGAGAGAGAGAGAGAGAAAGAGAGGGATCGGGAAAGAGCGAGAGAGGGGGGAAGAGCGAGACAAACAAGAGAGAAAGAGAGAGAGAGAGCACGATGAAGACAAGGTTTCATCACCGGCATATCGATCATTGCACAGACCACATCAGCATAACGCATAGCACCACATTAAAGAAAAGGATCGACTCTCATTTGGCTCTCGTTCCTCGTAAAAGAACAATGTTATACGACTCGTACGCGCGCGCGCGCACACACACACACACACACACACGCACGTATTAATATATGAACATAAGCTAGGAACATCAAAACACTCGAGCACCAAACACAGCTGTCGCAGCACCAATAAATCGTACGTTGCCAAAGCTACGACCACATATTCGTACGTTAATGGCCAAATGAGGATACGGTGTAGCTGAAGGAGACGGTTCTTCCAGAAGGAAAATCGCCCGCGGTATAAGGAGGCATTTGGCACCGACGACGACGAGCCGAGGATGATGACGTTAGGAAGAAGGAGTAAGACGAATGGTTCAGCGGTAAGAGGGACGCGTGAATTATTCCTGGCCAATGAAGGCGGCCTGACGATTATACGGTGACTCTCGACCGCTCTTCGTCCAAGTTCCTCCTCTCTGAACGCCCGAAACATCGTTAACGAAAGCTCTATAATACCGGTGAAATGGACCGGG
Source organism: Ophioninae sp. A BG-2022a (assembly GCA_030523105.1). NCBI lineage: Eukaryota > Metazoa > Arthropoda > Insecta > Hymenoptera > Ichneumonidae > Ophioninae sp. A BG-2022a. Next base: position 13,315 of record JAPYZI010002383.1, on the reverse strand, counting down.
CGAAATCGGTGTCTTTTATGCCCCGGAATCCCATCGCTGTCGCGCTGCATATACGCAGGGATGCAGGAGCACACCAAGACCCCAGCGTTTCCGGCAAACCGTGTTCACCATTAGCGCTGCACGTGCGGAGTGGCGCAGCCCGATACAACCACCCGGACAGTTGTTATCGTGACGGATTACGGTTAACGATCGGTACAGCTATTGGTGGAGTTTCACCGGTCGGGAAAAAAAAACATCGTGGTTGTCTTTGTGTGGGTATTTGTGTGCGTGTGTGTTATGTCAGAGAGTCCGTTACAACTGCGCTTCAGGCCAAGCAACACCAACACTGCTAAAGCTGCAAGATTTTTTAGAGAATATTTTAGGTACATAGAGATAGAGAGAGAGAGAGAGAGATAAAGATGAAGATGGGTGATTTAATGAACGCGGTGACACACTCTATACGAATTGCGTTTTTAGGCTCTGAAAATATCGGCCAAATTACGTGATACACTCGCAGCTATCGTATCGAATACATTTATCTAAGATGATGGTCAACGAGAGTGTCTCGTCGTCACAGTCGTGAATATCTTCCCTTGTTTTACTTACGCGTCTGTTTGACAAAAGCGCGTACGACGAAATTCGTTTTTGATAAATCGGTGGACGATCGTTCCGAACGTGAGCAGGTTGCCTATCAAGATGCTATGTACGAAAAGCGTTATTTTTTCGGACAAAGTCATTTGTGGGACAGCGAAACGATTATTCATATTGCAGGTAAGTGAATCAATTATTAATAACAAAAGCATCGCAGCTTTCACAACGCAGTAACTGTGCAATCTTTTGAGCGCTATTTCTCAAATAGTTTTCCGAGTTGCGTCGTGCACGCTCTTACCAAACGGACTGTGAATGCGCTCTTTTGAACTAACATCTATGATAATTAGTGTTCATGGCAAGTGGAGACTTTAGGGGGGGGGGGGGGGGCGAGGAAAACCGAAAAAAAAATGAACTTTCGTACAGATAAACGACGATTAAAAACAACAGACGGACATACAACAAACGGAACAGGCACAGACAGATAGAAATTTATCAACACGTATATCAATATCGACAGAGAAATAGAGAGAAGGGGATTCTTGTCTTTTTTGTTTGTTTTTTTTTACGAGGAAGGTGGTACGGACCTACGGACGATTGGGGGGTCGAAGAACTCTCCATTCCCTGCTGGCCAAGGCCTAACGACGATTCGTCCTCTTGCAACAATTCCATGTTATCCAGAAGCGGCGAACCACCTGTATTTCGTTTTTTAAGTGTTTTTTAACCATCATAACTGCAGCCTCGAATGACGCTACACCAAAGAGTGAAACGCGCGGGGAAGCCTAGTTCGTCTTGTACTATCGCGACTGGAAATAATCTTCTTTGGTCGTTTGTTCATCGTGTACTCTAATCAATGAGGTAGGATTCGAAACGTAAAATATTGATCGGCGTCAGCGAACTATGACGAGGTGGATTTGTTCGAACCGATTTTTGGTATGACGTATGTTGGGTGTGTGTCGGAGTTTTCTTTTTCGAAAATCATCGTTGATGTCTCGATCCGTTGAATTCGTAGGGAGAATATTTCGTGGTTGATCGAGTTTCGATCAGCGCGAAAGGGACGATAAATTTAATTAAATTTGTCGAATCGAACGAAAATTTGTTTTATGTTTTCGGATCGCGGAAAACGATAGCCAATAGCGAGAAGACGATACGATTTTAACCGTGAATAAATATTTAATTTTTTAATCGAACGCACGATCGTTTGGAAATTTTGAAACAAAAATACATTTCGAGACGCAACGTTGGGAGAGGAAGCGCGCGGAACCTGGAAATTGATTCGAGTACAATATTGATCAACAGGTGGATGATCAAGGATTCTCGAATGTTGGTGAACGCAAATGGTGACGTGGAAAATGTTGGAAAACGTATCGAAAAAGCGTGGCGGGAATAGTGTCAGGTACGTTGGTGTACGTTGTTGCGTGGTTAATGATGAAGAACTGAATGATGATACTACGGTTATAAGAAGGCAAACGAGACTAACACAGCGCCAAATCGAGACCGCTGTCTTGGGAGGGTCGCCTCGGACTCGGGCTCGCCGGTCTCAAGAAAAGCCTCTCGTCCTGTCGTCGCGCTTCCAAACGATTCAACTCTTCGGTTATCCCTGTGTGACCGTTCTCCGCCGCCAATTCGGTCGCCGTTCTGTTCTGACAATCTCGTACGCGTAGCGCCATCGCGTTCCACCTGTCCAACACAGATCGCGGTACATAGACGATCGTTGCTACTTCATTTTCTTTCTTGTTCGTATCTTTTTATTTTCTCGTTGTTGTTTTTCGCTTTTCGTTCTTTCGTCGCGACGATACCCTGCCCGCCAATACCTATGAACGAGAGCGCGATAACTTCGGGCAATTAAATAGGCACCCTCGTTTTTTTTTTTTTAGGGTTCCGTAGCCAGTAGGAACCCCTTAAAGTATCGTCGTGTTCGTCGTTCGTCAATCGCGCGTTTTTACAGGTCTCGAAACAACGGTAGTGGATAAAAACTCGTCAACACCTACCGGTCACTCATCGCCCCTGAAAATGGACAGGCGGATGCTTCGTCGTTGTGTATATTTATCACTTTAGTATCACAATTTTTTTTCTCAACGATGTTTCATTCCATGGGAAAAAGTATTTTCTTTTTTTTTCAGAGACAAAAATCGCGTGCGCCATCGAGCAGGTTGACCTTTGACATCCTACTTACTGCTGCGTCGTAAGAAAAAAAAAAAAGAAACGATCGTTTGCCTCGGTCGGACCTTTTAGGGCCTGCTTTTTCCTTCGCCTTCCTCATGAACTCTTGATACTGACGTTTAAGCACGATTTACAAAAACCACGCTGTTCAAGAACTATCCCGTAAAATTACTGCGCTCGCTGAAAAGAGTTTTCAAAAAACGAAGTAAAATTAAAAAAAAGAACAGATCGATTTTGTTTCGAGTCCATATTTTCGACGATAAATCCAAAAAAATACAAATCCCCGACGTTGAATGAGACACTAGTATGACGTACGATCCTAAAGAGCTACGGAACCCTACCTCGTTTCGTGATGCGACGATTTGTTTTGTTTTTTTTGAGGGGGAGGAGTCGTGGTTTTGCAGCGCGTCGAAACACCGTTGATGTTCGCCGGATCTCAACTATTGTAACTCACCGGTACAGGATTCTGGCCGTGTCCGCGTGACCAGCGGCACAAGCCCAAGCGAGAGGCGTTAGTCCTGCAGCGTCTTGTCTCAAAGCGTCAACTTCCGCATCGAGAACGCTGCTGGGGTTCTCCGCTCTCCAGTGAAGAAGAGCACACGCCAGCCTCGAGTAACCCAAACCAGCGGCCAAATGCAGAAGCGTTGGGCCTCCGGACTGCAGAGGCTCCGCTCCTTGTCGCCAAGGACGTACAACCGCGTCCTGCGAAGGATCGAAAGTTTCCCTCGGATCGATGACTCGTGGGGAAATTTTCAACACTCGAAGAGTATCGTTTCGGAACGAGAATTCAAGACGGATAATTGAGGATCGTTATTGCGGCATACACGAATCACGCGTGATCGTTTTTCTTTCAATTATCGTTTTGTTTTGACTAAATTGATGGAAATACCAAACATCGATTCAAACGGATCTTCCAATAGAAGATAACTAATGTTTTTTTTTTCCAACAGATATCACCGTTTTGTTCCTTAATTATAGCACACCAAAACCTCGCAACGTTCCATGATGTTTCACGTTGATGAATTATGAGCCCACCTACACTTGCATCAATCGTGTGCACCGTAATATTAAAAGAAATTCTTCGACGTCCCGAGTAGACAGATACGAAAGTAACGAATAGCCGGCAGTTTCCAGAAAGACGAAATTTACCTGACAGTAAGCGACCAGGCGTTCCTCAAGATGAGCGGCAGGCGAGGGTGGTCCAGGACCTTGAAGGCGAGCCTCGACGTCAGCCAGGCGATCGAGGAGCGCCCTCTCGGAGCTAGGTTCGGTAGCAGGTGCCCGTCGGTATTCGAAGGTCACGCTATCGGAGACAACGAAGCCATCGCAGGCGACTTGTAGGGAAGCGATGCCGGGTGCATGAGCGGGACATCGGCAACGAAGTACCCCAGGTTGTACCAAGCAGGCCTCGACTGATTCCGCGTCGAAAAGAACGGAATAAGATTGCGAGCCGCTCCCACCGGTCCACGGTCCAGCAACGAGGACCTGTTTGAAAAATCGTTGGATCACGGTGGATAACGGGAGGACGTTCGCTTTCCAATATGGCGTAGCCGGAACGAAGCCTGACCTTGACGCCACCTTCGGTATAACTCCACTCTGGACTGTACTCGGCGATATGAACGGTTGCACCGGGGTGCCTACCGGCCTCGTTCTGGCCTGATCTGTCATCGGGTTTCGCGTGTTCCGTATTAAAGTCCTGCAAGTCAGGAAAGTCACCGAAAACATCGAAGGCATCAAGATTGACGAGGACATCGTCGGACGAGTCGATAAAATCCAAGGGATTCATAATATGATTGTCAGCCGGGGAGGGCGATGGGGACGGTGGTACCATATTGGCCGAGAGCGTTCTCTGAATGTCCTCCTGGCTGAGGTCCAGAGTTTCCGCGAAATCGGCCACGACGGTACCGTTACCCGTTGAATTTACGATCGTCGGTACGCCGGATCTCTCGGCAACGCCTTCCTGGGTGTCGATATCCTGATGAGTCTGTTGTTCACGGTCGACGCTCGTTTGTTGAACGATCTGTTGCTGCTCGGTGACCTGCTGCATTTCCACTTGTTGACCCTGGGACTGTTGTTGCTGTTGCTGTTGCTGCTGATGCTGCTGCTGCTGCTGTTGCTGTTGCTGTTGCTGCTGCTGCTGCTGCTGCTGTTGCTGCTGCTGTTGCTGATGATGATATGGTTGACTGTTGAGTATTAGTAAACCACCTCCACCCTGAATCTGCTGAAGACTTAAAACTAGAGGAGCCGGCTGTTGACTCTGGGTCGAGTGGGAATGTCTTGAATACACGCGTGGTGCGGTGGCCGCCGTCGACGAGGGCTGCTGACCCCCGGTCGTCGAAGTCACCTGCAAACCCCCGAGAAAATTTTCGGCTAGCGAATATCCAACGAAAGCCATTCATTGGCGATGAAAGTGGGCGAGAAGGAAGGCTACCCAGGACGAGCCTGATGATCGGACACAAGGTATAGAGTTAAAAGTTTGCGTCGTTGGAACGCAACGAAAAATTTTAGATTGTAAATTATTAACAAACAAAAGACGTATCCTTCAACGCCTTTAGGTAATTATCGAAGCTCAAATCCTTTGCCGAAAAAACGTTGGAAGTAAAAAAAATGCAGAATTGTTACGTTTTTGAAGCAATTTGACGAACGATCGACGAGAAGTTCGATTAAATTTGGCAAACCTGATTGTCCGGCGTGAGTCTACGCGGCGCGAGTTGCGATCCGCTGGTCGTCGTCGTCGTCGATGCCCTCTGGCGATCCAACAATTGCGAGACTATCATATCGACGGGATGACTCGTGTGTTGATTGAGATGAGGATTGTTCGGGTCGTCATCACCGCCGAGGAACATTGGCCTAAGTTGGGACGCGAGCTCGTCCCTCGTCCATTCCTTCTTGTCGGGCGGCAACGCGAGACAGGGCGGCAACGCCGCCAATTTCGCGTCACCGTCCGGATAAGGAACGTTCAGGTAATGGACGAGTACGACATCGGGATTCTGAAGTAGCCAGTAACAGCGACGATGAAACGTCGGAAGTATCGCCGAGTGAACGTAACAACCGTAGATGCACTCGACACCTTGGACCTGCGAAGTAGTTCGAGAAGTGGCCAATAGACGAGAGAAACGATCGAACGAAGTCATTTGAGTTCGGCAAACTGGCAAATAAACAGCCGAAGGAGGGAGCGTAGGAATCTTTCGCTATACGTATACATTTTCGCTCGTACTCCGTTCACGCTCACGAACAATCGGACAACCTTGAGTTTCATGTGGTCCTCGCGGGTTGTTTTGCCGTCTTTCCGTTTCTTCCAGCAGTAACCGTCTCGTCGGTAGCGAACCTTTTTCCTCGAGTACAGCAGCATGGAGCCGCTTCGAGGTCTGACCTTCACCTCGCGGCTCTGCCATTCTCCGTGTCTCTGGAAGCTTATGAGGATCGCCGCGATTTCCTGGGGACACGTCAAGACAACCGCCCGATAAAGCTCCTTCGTTTTACCGATTTCGGATCACGCGAACTGGCCCAAACGACGATCGGTTCCAATCTTCGTCCCCGAAATAAAAACTCGAGGAAACCCAAACGAAAAAAAGCTTAAAAAAAAAACATTCGCGAAGAGGGACGTTCGCGGGCGTCATCGGGAATACAACCCACGCTTTTACTTCTTACTTTATACTTCGTTTTTTTTTTTTTGTTGTTTTCTCCTCAATTTATACCCTCTATAAATAGAGGAAGAATCGCGAAGGAGAAGTTCGCGTGCGAGCTATTTCGCACTCGAGTATGTGTGTTGCATCGTGTATACACATGTTGGATTATTGGGGAAGGAAGTTAAAGAGACCGGGTTGAGGAGGGTTGGAGCGGACCAGGGTGGAAGGTGAAACTCGACGAAGAGGGAGAGCGGGAGGGAGGGGAAGCGGAACACGAGTACAAGAGTCACGGTTCGCCGGTATTGATTCAAGGGAGGGCAAGGCGCCTTATTTCATTCACGCCTTGGCCTCCGGATACATCGGTTAAAGCAGAGAGGCCTGAGAGACCGAAAGAGCGAGTCGTAATCCGTTCCAACTTGGAGGAACGTCCGTATACGCGCGCCTCAACATATTTTTATATACGGCAAGGAATATAGAGAACGAATGTATAGCCGAGGACCAGACACGACGCTGACATCTGCCTTTTCTCCGTCTGGAGCTTTTGCACGTCTCAGCGAAAGCAACGAGCGACGCTGAAATAATCTCCCCTGCTCCATTGAATTCTTCGCGTGCTCGGAGTCAGATAGAGAACGGGAATCGGGGTGGGAGAGAGCGAGAGGGAATTCGAGATGAAGAGAATCACCTCCGTGAGAGCTTCGTCTTATCAAGGCTCTCGTATGGCGCACACCTACACGTGTACTATATAAGTCAGAGGTGAGCCAAGCCAAGTGCAAAATATTCTCATACTTTTCACGCCTCTCGTCCTAATACCCACGAAAAGATGATTCCCGGGGTGATCGTTCATCTCCCCTATCTCCGTCTCTTTTTCTCTTGCCCGCTGCCCCCTCCTGATTCGCAACGGAGCCAAGAAGAGGATTTGCCCTGGGACAGAGTAAAACGGATTTTCATGAAGCGTCTCCCACGAGAGGAACACGGCGTGTGGTCGAGTTTCGAGGGCCTCTCGACGAGAATTCATCATCCCCTCGCCACCGGGAAAAGATACTTCTTGCTTTTTTTTCTCCCCCCCCCCCCCCCCTCCATCTCTCGTATTCGAGGGAGTTTCTCTTCGTCCCGGCTGGATGTAAAGTTTGGGGATGTCGCACCTGCGCGAGGTGCAACGTCAACGGAAGTTACGGGTGATACGTTTCGAAGATGAAGACGTTTTAGGAAATCTGGCGGTGATGCTGCTTCGCCACGAAAATCTCTTAGGTGAAGGAGCCCGGTGATAAATTGCACAGACGACTGGATGGAAGGGTGAGATTGAACGTATACGTGTATGTCTATTTATCGGTGTAGGTATATTCACGCTTTGGCGAAGAGGATTGCTGAGAAGAGCTTATACTTGGAGAGGAGTCGAGTCCTTCAGCAAAGCTGCTGCGGTCTCGCCTCTCTTTATATACGGTTCCATCCCGAGCATTGGAATCCTGTCGCCTCTCGATCCTCTCCGTACTATCATAAATTTCTGATGCAAATCGAAGGGCGCAGGAATCTCTTATCGAATCCACGCTCGATTCCCGTTCGCGAGGCTCAGCGAATTTCTCCGGACCACCTATTTTCTATCCAAGAGCTTTTTTCTTCTTCATCCGTTTCGGCAGATCCGCACGTACACACGTATGAACACTGCGATCGGTCCTTCGTTCGGACGGAGATCGACTTCCCGAGCACCGATAGTCATCGAAACGGACGGGGATTGAACAGGGAATAAATTAATGGAGGAAATTGAAAAAGTAAAAGGAACCGTCGATTCTTCTATTGGCCTACGAAACGAAAGTACTCGAGGCAAGAGTAGTGATCTCGGTAAATACGATAAGGAAAAGTTTACACACTGAAGACATCCAAATGTATTATTTATTCAACGTAACACGTTTTAATTTTACTCGCGACTGGAAATCAAAGTTTTGTGCGGTACCGAAAATTGGGGTAAATATTCGGAAGCAAACAAACAAATAAAACCGAATAAACAAACCCAAACAAACACAAATAATTGGCGTGATTCTGACAGGTGTTAGACTTCCGAATATTTATCAAAATTGGGCAAGAAGTGAATCAACAATAGGGAAATTGAAGATTCCGATCAACAATGTCGGTATGATGATCAATTATTACCTGAAAACTCAATATAATTCCTGAATTCAATGAAAAATAAATAAATCGAAAGCTAAAACTAAACTCGCTCAAAAAATGTGAAAAATTCATTTGAAAATTGATCCGCGTAACCGTATCGCGTGAAAATACTTGGACAAAAATGACAGAGCCTAAAAAATGATCGAGGTAATTGAGAGGACGAGCTACCAGCCGGATAAAAACGAGAAGCCCTAAAAATCCTTTGCACCCGGCTAATTCAGCGTATCGACGAAAGGCACATTTGGCATCAGCATCGATTTCGCAAGACGGGAGTATTTCTGTACGAGAGAAGGAGCCAATCAGGGATATCGCTTAGCTCGGTTAAGTTCGCGATTGCTGATACATCGAGAAAACCGCACATGCCCGGCTTACGTAAGCTGGAACGGGAGAGAAGTGGCCAGTCGAACGATTGAAAAAAATAAAGACGAAAGAAGAAGAAGAAGAAGAAGAAAGAAAAACATCTTCAAAACGGTGCTTCGGGGTAGGCCAAAAGAGCTAGTGACGAGAGTGAAAAGCGAAGGATGGAGCGAATTACCGGATGGCCCGGGGTCGACCTCCCTCGCGTTTTTCCTCCTCCCATCTCTTTCCCTCTTTCTCTCCCTCCTCCTTCGTTACTCTCGTTCCCTTACCTTTTCTTTGTCTATCTGGTCATAGCTTGCCAGGCGAACGGCGAAACGTGATCTGGATATAAATATTCTTGTCCCTCCACCCTCGATATACCTCGTATTCCCTTGGCTTCCGGTCGTTGGACAAGCCAAGCGCAAGAGAGAGAGAGAGAGAGAGAAAGAGAGAGATAGGAGGAGGGGGCTCGTTCGAGTCGTTCGAGAAAAGTGGACCAAAAGAGAGGGAGAGGAGATAAGCGAGGGTAGGTGAGAGGAACCTGCCCAAGAGCGTACCCACGTCCGGATCCAGGCTGGTGCGAAAGAGTGAGAGAGAAAGAGCGATAGCGCGGAAGGAGGGAGGTGGGACGAGAGGAACAGAGAAGTGTATTGGTGCACGGGAAAAGGAGACGAGAGGAGCTTCCAGCCATTAAACAGGGATGGAGGAGGGAGAAAGAGGGAGCGAGCACAGCGGGGAGCGCACTCTTTGGATATACAGACACACGGGCCCGCTAGGCTAAGAGATAGATGGAACCTGCCTACCTACCATGTTCCAGTGATTTACAACTGGTTAATTGATCATTTGCATTCTGGCCCGGCTTTCTGCGCGTGCAGTCAATATATATATACATAGATAGATGTATATGTATATATGTACGTTTGTGTGCAGGTGTACGTAGTCTCCAGCTCACACCCGCGAGTACACACAAACGCATCGATATTTCAGCAAAAGGGCGTAAATCGGTTGACCTATGGCCTAAATCGTGTCCATCAAGCTCCTCTCATGGCTAATCATTTACACGAACGTGTACATACCTACGGACCAATGTGGGCATAAAAACGGCTGCGGCACATCGGCTATTCGGGTTGCAGACCGAGCTGCATTGGGTATTCAGCTTGCAATCCTGGTTCCACTGAAAATCGTGTGGTCACACGCCGGACGATACTTTTCTACCTCCGACGAAATCTAGTCCTTGATTTCGTGCGGGGAAACTGGCTTCAAAGGCTATGTGGGCAAAGAGAGAGGTTGAGAGAAAAGGAGGTGGAGATACACGAAAGGAAAAAAGATGGATGGATCACTCTCTAACTGGAGTTGCTTGATTTCTATATTTTCTTTTAGCCTATGTGCTGAAAGAAAAGTATGGATGAAGAGAAAAGCAAAGCACAAGTTGGGTCGTCCATCCTACCGGGTGAACGTTGTTTTTTTAGGAACTCTCAGCTCGAAGAGCTTTCGTTAACTCTCTCTCTCTCTCTCTCTCTCTCTCTCTCTCTTCATCCAGAGCTCGCAAACTCTCCTTACATTCGAATGGGTCAAAATGGGTCAGGATATACGTAGAATTGAAACAGCGGGAATGCATGTGCTTGCCCCTTTCGACTACTCTCGAGTGGCTGGACATACATGAAACACTAACGTATATATTATATATGATGCTTCTTATCACGGATGTAACGGGATAGACGTGACACAGTCGTTAGTCGCTTCAATCTCCCCTCGCTAAATTTTCGCACCAAAGACTGCGAGAATAACAGTCGTTGTTCAAAATTCATTTTCAACGAGCGCCGGAAATTCAAAAGATTAATCATTTTCAACTTGAAATAAAATCAGCGTTTATAAATTCTACAAAATTTCATCCCTTGATTTTATTTTTTTAAAAACTTATGCATCTCCGAAAAAGGAGCCTTCTTAAATTTGTGATGTTACGTCGATAACTTTCTCAAATTATTACTGTATAAATATTTACAAAATACCTGAAATTCTTGACAATTTTAGGAAATATATTTTTCGGTAGAATAACAGTTTTATGTATAACAGTTTGTATTAACATTTCCAAGATAATTTTATTTCCATCCAGAATTTCATTAATAATTAAATACCGGATTAGAATAGAAATCCCTCCTCTTAAATTCTATCCATAATTTAATTCTTAATGATATTCTGAACGAATTCAATTAAATGCAGCCACATTCCATCCGTAAAAACACCTTACCAAAAAAAAAAAAAGAAAAACCGAAACCTCCAAGATAAAATATTGTATCGGATGATGCGACATAACTCCTCGTCTCTAAAAACATTTGAACTTCCCTTTCAAAACCCTTCGCGTACCAACTCCCTAAAAAAAAAAAACGTTCACGCTTAGGAAAAAACCCAAAAAAAAAAAAACAAAATAATTTCTCGCACGCGCAAAGTCCCTGCTGTATGGATGACTGTAACTGGAGACAAGAGCTCGTGACTCCGTTGACGTATTATGCAAATTTCTCGTGCCCTCTCGGTTCGCGCGTCGGACTTTCTGGAGGGTTGGTACGTTCGTGTACTCCGGAAGATTCCTGCCGTTGTTTCGAGGTCGGACAAACGGACGACCGCCGATGGCACGAAGAGGGGAATTGAGAGAAGAAAAGAATAATAAAAAAGGAGAAAAAAAGAACAGGAACAAAGGAAGAGTGGAAGGTGTGAGGGCAAAGTCGAAGGTGTGGGGGCTTGGTTTGGGTTTCTTCGTGACGAGCTTCGGAGGAAAAACTAATTTCGACTGTCATTACGTCGAGTGTCTGACTCGGCAGCTGACCCACCAACGCGCCTCTCGGAGTAATTTAGCTCGATAGGAGAAACGAGGAATGGGAAGATCCTCATCTTTATGTCCTCTGCACCAACTCTTCCCCCCCCCCCCCCCCCCACTTCCATGTCCCTTCCGCCCTTTTCCAACCACCTCTTTCTACCAACTCTCGCTCACAGAGCTTTTCCCGAATTCTCGAAGTTTGAAACCCCCCTCACGATTTATTTTATGTACGTCTGTATAGGGGGCTGCACGTTTGTATGCATCCCCATTGGGCTTGTGTACTTGCTAGGGAATAGGAAGAGATTTTCCACACGTGAGAGTGGCCGGATTCGTTAAGCGCGAAGACGTGCCAACAGCGCCATAGATTTCGCCAAGGAGCTTGCGAGAAGCTGCGCTTTCCTTTTTGTTTTTTTGTTTTTTTTTTTGTTTTTTTTTTTTTTTCATTCTTTTTCTCCAACTGGCGTCGTACGTTTCGCGAATACGTACGTATACTGGGTGAGACGCGAGACACGGAACGTTCGAATACGTTCGATTCAAAAATACGAGACATTTTTGGAATTTGACTGGTTTGGAGGGACGTTTTAAAGATTTTTTTAACAGAATTGTTTAGCTATTTTTTTTCGATTCCCAAAGCTGAAAAGAGCCATGAAAGAAAGAAGATTTTCCACGATTGAGGAGATAACGACCGCAGCGCTGGGAGAGCTCGAAGCTATATAAAAAAGGGCATATCAGAAGTGTTTCGAGGATTGAAAAAAGTGCTGGCACAAGTGTATTATATTTGAGGAGGATTACTTCGAAGAGAAGAAAATCTATATCGATGAATAAATCAATATTTCCCGAGGAAATTACAAAGTCACATTATTTTTTTTTTTTAACAAACGTACGCGAGTGTACGTTACATCCGGAGTAAATGGAAAAACGTTCAAAACTGCGAATGAACAGAAAACGAGGAAAGTGTAGTAATTGTCAATCCCTTGGGAAAAAAAAACATTCAAAGCTTTGCAGCGAAACAAGACATAACTTTGAAGTTAAAAGGAACAGCGTTGATCAATTCCGCACAGAAAAAAAATGCAACAACAACTGCAATGAAAGTATTCAAGTGAGGGGTGGTTTTAACCCCCTCGAGATCGCTGCTTAACAAAAGTGCAAAAACACGTAAACCTTCGTTTTATTCCTCCTTCGAGTGCTTCGTTTCATACAATTTAAACTACCCCTGTTCAACGTGGGGGCGAGTTCAAATAAAGGGGTGTTCCACCCCTCCATTTTTTATGATTTATCCACAACAGATTTTTTTTTATCGTTCCACCATTAATTTTTATTTTTGTTTCTCTGAAATTGGTGGCTTGTGGATATAAGTGTAAACCTGATATGCCTCTTTCGATGCCTCCCTTTCCCACCATTAAACATGTTTTTTTTACCGATGAAAAAACTGTCGAGCGCTGAGCGTGGGCGCATGTGTGTGTATGCACTTGTGGAATCGTTACGAGCGCAGCGTGGAGAAAAGACGAGCGTAGTTCGGTCGCAACGAAAACACTCACGCGTTAATTAGACTGGGAAAATGCGAAAAACCTTTCGGGGATATTTTTTCGACATTTTTCTCTCGAAATATTGGGTTTTTGGGAAAATAAATGGTTGATTCGTG
>JAPYZI010002382.1:0-23872 GCA_030523105.1 Ophioninae sp. A BG-2022a | reverse complement strand
AAAAAAAAAAAAAAAAAAAGAAAAAAAAAAAAAAAAAAAAAAAAAAAAAAAAAAAAAAAAAAAAAAAAAAAAAAAAAAAAAAAAAAAAAAAAAAAAAGAAAGAGCAGAGCATCAGGAGTTAAGAGGGATAAAGGGAGCGAAAAATAGATGCTTTGGCTCTCTGCAATCCGTGCATCGTATAGGGATACGGCTCGGCTAATGTATGTACGGAATCGCGGAATTTCAATGCGCTACACTATTTCGTACATCGCGTCTATACATGTATATACAAGCATCCACGTTTTAAAAGGAGAGAAACAAAAAAAAAATAGAAAAAGGGTAGAATCGATTTTTTCTCTCCTACTCCACATTTCAGAGGGAGAAGCTCGATCTCCGTTACCTTCGTCTCGCTCACCCACCCAATCGAGCTCTTCCTTCCTTTTTCTCTCCTTTCCAGGGTTCTCTGTACTTTTTCTTGGGCCGTTGGCCATACGAAAAATCCTATCCGCTCTGGAAGCTCTCTTCAAGCCTTCAAGCCGGCTCCAACGTCAGCGATCGATCGGCTTTATCCCTTAGTCGGTAGACGTATACCGAACTGCTCGATGAACCGCAAGCGTCTACCTTCTTTTTCTTTTTTTGTTTTTGTTTGGTTTCTCTTTAAAATCTTTTTTGTTTATTTATTTCTTTTATCATGCAGAGGAGTCCAACACCTAATTCAGCTTTCCTTCTCGTTGGCTTTCTTCTCACTTTGTCAGAAGGAAAATTTGATCGCGATCCTCGAATTTATTCGTTGTTGACGAAGCACCACTTTGGTGGACTGTTTGAAGGTGACTATCGGAAACGTATCGAGATTCGAGGGGGAAATTTTACTCCCGGATCGGGTTGGATGGGATAGGGAATAGGGAGTGACGGGAAAGGGTTCGAACGGCAAGAGTATTGAACCTGAAGAGTCTTTGACTTCCTGATTTCTAACACCCCTAAAAAGACTGCTGGAACTCAGGAAATTAAAAAAGAAAATTCGTTCAACGCCCTTTTCAGGGCTTTAGGAAGTTGGGAAGTAAGGAAAATAAATACGCCCGGGTATAATGGAAGATTGAGGATTTTCTTAGCGTTACGGAGCATACTGTAATCGTCTAGTGATTGCCGTGGATAAAGGCACCCCCATGGGTTGCATGAATGTGGCGGAGCTTGCGAATAACTCGGCAGCCGACTTTAACCAAATTGAATTTCTCCCGGTTCGCGAATGGGTTATCTTTTTTTTCCCCACCCCATGGAGTTTTCTCTCAGAATTGGTCTCGAAGCGGAAAGAAAGGTAAAAACGTGAGTGTACAATCGTCGAGTATACCGATGAACGAATTCGAAAAGCGTTAGACTGCAAATGGATAGTGCACGATTGGACGATCGAATGACAACGAGATGAAACACTCTCGTGATTGTATCGTGATGTACAATCGACGTGTCATTTAACGAGGCGCGACCAACAGCCGATAAAGATTGCTTCGCGGTGAAATGCGGCAAAATAAAAATAAAAATGGTCGACGAGAAAAGAACATAATGAAATCTGTATTGGACCGGAGACAATTCTTAAGAAACGTAATATTCCATATCGAAAGAATTATTCCGCTCATAATACCGTCACGAAATTACTTCTTCGCTCGCGTTTGGAGGAATTATGATTTTCAGGACTTTTTACTTCGATAGCTTCCTGCACGATGTCTGATATTAGCCAATATGTAAGCCTAAAGTCCCCATACTCAACATTGCGTAAAACCCAGTTCAAGAGGACTTTCGTATATAAAGTGTATTTTGAAACAAAGGTCGTTTCAAGGACTATCCCGACGCGGAAACTTCCAGCGCTTCGAATCTAAAGACCGTCCCCAAAACGACTACGAGTACTCATACTCAACGTAACACCGATATGGTAGGGTTGAAAACTCGGTTTGCCTGTATATAGATATTAAACGTATGTAAATGTAGGCAATCCATCTTCTTCCAGCACGGCCATAACGTTACGTCGGGTGCTCTTACGGTACATGACTTTGACGAGGCTCGTTTCAGGCAACACCCCCAGTCGCGCGGAGGCGCCACACCGAGGAGGAGTTTATGCCCCGGCATAATTTCCGAGTTGTGCGGTGGCGCAAGCCCGAGATTTTCACTCCGAGGCGGGATAAGGTTTGGACTAATCTCCCTACAAGCTCAGATAAACGTGAAAACGATGGACTTGGGGAGAGGGGGGGGGGAGGAGGAGGAGGCAGGGCCTAATCGATTTTCGATTAAGAGATTAGCCCTATGAACGTCAGAATCGTATCGATAAGCGTGTAATTGAGTGCCTAATGTTCTAGTACGGAGTAATTATAGAGCTTGAAGTTTGGACTGGCCCGTAACACCGTCAGTATAATTGGTGAAATTGTGAATATCACGGATTCGCTGTATCGGGTTTAATTTCATAGCTCGATAATCATAAAAGGATATATATCGTTCACCAACGAATACGAATCACTACGAATGTTCGTAATTACCGCGAGGTCATATATCCTTGCTAATTTTCATTACAGGATCTGGGCCCATAGCGACAACGAAACTACCCCGAATTTTCGGTGTAATTTTCCGCTTAATTAGCCAATAACGAACATTCCAGTAGGGGATGGATTAAACGCGAGAACTCTTCAACAAGCACGAGAACGCTGAAGTGCTCCATCAATCCGACGTCCGTTCCCTCTAATTACGGGTATAGCGAAGCTTCCAATAGCACAAACCGCATTGTTGCCGCACAACTTACGCGGACATGGATACCACGATTAGTCGCGGTTGCCATTTTCAACCCTACAACCTTCATTGGATAACGCACGTGCTACCGTTGATCAAAGAGAGCGTCGTATTCGCGCTTAGAAAACTTTTCACGAGGATTCATCGATTGTTCGATCATTCGAAAAACTCCCTCGCGATCTTTGATCGTTCGAGAGATTCGAAGCTTCAATTGAGGCACGGAAGATACCAATTACGATTCGTTATTAATATTTTTTTTCTTTTTTTTTTTTTTTGTTCGTGACGACGGGTGCTCGTCAGAAGTGAGATATTAAATGACGAAGTTGACGAGGCTCGTGGGTGAAGCGACGGTTATTTCACAACTGGCCAAACGACGTCGTATAACAAATGAGCTCGCGTAACAAAGAGACGTACGAGGTGTATACGGAACGACGGAACACGGAAATTTAATAGGCTTCGAAGTCTCGCTCATCCTCCGCAACGATCGCGTTCTCATTGCACTTTCTCGTTCGATGAGCTCGTGACGGGGGGAAGCAAAAACTACGCGTTCTCCCACTCGTCTGTGTACGCTGCAACGAGCAGTGAAAGGACTTTGCATAATGGCCTCTTTTTCCCTCTCGACCGAGTTTCCCACCTCGGTTTCTCACAGCGATCTTCAATTTTTTTTTTGTTTCCTACGTATAAACACCATTCCTGTCAGCTTTATTTCCTATGGCGATCGTGTATCTCGCAGGAATAGAAAAAAATGTTAATCCGAACGATCTAAAATTAAACATCAGTGAAATAACGTGCATCGTTCTCGACTAGGATACGCCATCGAGCAATCGTTGCAACTTTAGTTATTATTGGACAAATTTATAATTGAAAAATCCTGACGTACACTTTTATCGACTATTTTACGAATTTCTGAATTAATTTATTGGTGTACTTAGATCAGTTACGATTGATAAGGGAACATGGCCAAAAAATAACGCTTCAATCACGGTCCAGATAATTAAATACGAGGACTTGAAAAACGATCATTTTCGTTCCATTCCAAAGTTTCAAACTTCGATCTCATATCGTGTAATCGATCAGGAAACTTTTATGACCCCGTTCAGTATTTTTCGCGATTCAAGTTCGCAACGTAACGACACAACGAAAATTATTATTTTTTAATTTCTCTATTTTTTGTTTCTCATTGCAATCGTAAGTAAAATTCTCCAATAATTAAACGAATCTCTAGTGTGATAAACATAGAATTAAAAACTGAAAAAAAAAATGATATTTCGCCAAATAATGAATCTAAGAAAATAAAAAAAATGAGAAAAGAAATTTTATTGCGTCGAAACAATGCGAACATCGAGTCCATAATACGAAAGGATTTAAAAAATTGAACGAATCTTTCCCTGTACAGAAATCGATAATTTACAATGAAATATTATTCGGTACACACGATCATCTCAGTGAAGGGCAAACACGAGAAAATGATTTCGCGATAGAAAACGAATAATACGAGTGATCAAAAGTGAAAGAGCGCTGGATCACGTGACCATAGTGAAAGACACGATTAAATTGAATCTTCCTTCGTACGTTTCTCCGTGATCTCGCGTTATTCCATGTATGGCCACCTTTCTCAATGTGGCGATGACCCGAACGTGTTCGATTTAGAGGCTCGTGGGTGGAGGCCCGAATCGATGCGGCGAATATCTCACTAAAAGCTTTCACGGAGTAATTTTGGGCGGCGTTTCATCAGGATCGATGAAACACACAGATATTTCCCAGATCGTGTACTCTCGGGATTTCACTTCCACGAATATTCATATGCGAAATAAGTTTCGTTCGGGGATCTGAAATTGATTCATCCTGGCCTTTGATAAATGTAACAATCGGAGTTTTTCCGTATTGAAAATAAAGTTCGGTGAATAAATCTCTCCGATTTTTGCTGAACGTTGTTTTATACTGAACGAATACTTTTCAATTTTTATAATCTATTTTCATGCCATTCATGTCGGTAAAAATTGCCAGAAGGTTTGTTTGGGTTAGTTATCGAAGCAAAGGAATAAAAAAAATAAGAGATCGTTACTTTTCAACGATGCGAACTTCAAGGTTTAAAAAAAAAACACATTCGAATCCATGTTTTCCTCGAATTTATACTTCGTCCGCTCAGCCGCAAAGCCTCATTGAAATCCATTAACACTATGGTGACGGTAGAATCTGAAGCATGTCGTTGCAAATGACCACATTGAATATCAACGAGAGAGGCAAGGCGCGAACGTATTAGCCAACGCGTACATTGATATATATATATATATATATATATTGAAAATTACGAGATTCCTAGAGAGGATCCCCGACGCGGCTACCAGAAGTGTAAGCATTGTTGTAGAAACGTGCAATCTCTGTGCAGCTGTCCAGCAATATTGACGCTCCGTGTCGTGCGAGAGCGACTAGGATATACATATATATATGAAAGCAGGATAGCATGAGCTTACAATGAGAATTTCAGCGAATACACGTACCGTCGATATGTACGAGAATCGTTGATATATCTGACGTACGAGTGACCCATCGGATGTACACGCGAAGAGACCTATATAGGACGTACCGTTTTGCCCTATGAACCCTCAACGTTAATTGAAACGTCGCATGATCGATCCCAATTAAATCGGTGCCGAATGTACGCGTGGATATAAATCTGTATATAAATTCATGGACACATGTACGTATGTGTTGATGTTCGTTTATAACCTCAAAAACATAAATAGTACGGTACACGTGTGGATACGTGGAAAATGAAATTTTCAATCGGTAGGTATATCGGATCTGAATGTGATGTTCGGTATGGAGGTATAACCGTTGCATTGGGTTCTGTTGTTTAAACGCTTAAACTCTTCTCAAGTTTAAACTCGATATCAGCACTCATGCGCGATAAGATGCTGCGAACTATTAAACAATATCGTAAAAAAGATTTTATAGCGCGTGATAAAATGATTGATTGAAACGTGAACCTCCAATTAAAGCATTGTGCGGGCCCAATGTTTTTTTTTATCAAGGGCTACTCGTTCCTGACGATTAACGACTTCCATTTTGTTTTTTTTTTTTTACATTATTCGCGTCCTTAGGCGCGTATGGAACAAGTGTAAGCGAACAACAGCAAAAAAGTCCTAGACATTGGGGTGTTTTTTTTTTTTTTCAATCGGCCACCGTTTTGTTGTTCAGGAATATTCCAGAAAACAAAAAGCGACGAAGCTCCTCAAGGGAATGACAAACACGCTGGATACTTTCGACGCAGTACCTCGTTACGTCGGTAATGACAATTTTGAAGTTTTGCGCTGCGAGTAACTACCGGGGTAGTCGAACATATTTTTTTTGTTTTAAAAGTATTTAAAGCGCCTATTTAATCGAACATTTTCAGCTGGTTATGGATATCAACGAATTTTCGTATAAAGCACTGCACGCAGCAAAAAAAATCGTGATTTTGGAAGATTTTTACAAATTTTTCATGGAAATTTTGGGCTCCGGGGAAAATAAATGGTAGATTCGTACTCAGGGAATAAAATTTCACTGAAATGGACCAATAGAAAGAATATTACAAATCCAACATTTTTTTCGATTTCTGGGGGAAAAGCGTTTTTTCACTAAATCATGGATAGCTTCTTTTCCTTTGGGATTTGGTAATCCAGTTTGTACCCAATCTTTTGGTTATGATTTTCTCTTCAAAATGCTTTTTTAATCATTAAAATCCGATGATTTTTCGATTTTTGCCAGAATTTCAAAGTTGGACCATCGATTTTTGCAAATATTTCCATACATACCCCTTTGCCGCTTTTTTTGCAATTTTTCAGGTGGACTTTCTGGGAAAACTGTACGAGATATCGATGCGAATCCAACGCCATTATTCAAGTTGGGCAAAAAGCTTTTCCAAACACCCCCAATGAATCTCCATAGCATATAAGGAGCTTACGACCTCTTGAAATTTCGTGATTTTTGAGATTCCGGAAAAGTGGCCGGCAAAGTCGAAAATTTTTTTTTTCCGTTTGGAAACTATCGAAAGAGTCTGTTTAATCGGAAATTTTCTGCTGATTATGAATATGCACGAGTCTTTTCCGAAAGAACAAAATTAGACTGGGAAAATGCAAAAGCACTTGTCTAGAATATTTTCTGGCCATTTTTGCCTGTTGCAGCTTACAGTAGCTATCGTAGCGACGGAGGTTACGGATTACTGCAGTGAACAAGTGACAAGTCAAAAAAAACATCGATTCTTCGGAAGGATGCAAGCGGAGAAAAAGAAGAATCGGTATCGCTTACATCTGACGAATGAATAGTGATCGAAAATAGTACAACGAATGCAGAGACACTGCCGGTGATAACGACCATTTCAGCGAATATCAATACTATATTGGCACACTATAAAAACAAGAAGAGAACGTAAACTAACCGCGTGCAATAAAAGAACTCGTTAATTTACTTCTTTTCCGATACTTGAACAGCTGTTCATTGGATCGTTATATGGTTATTTTATGGTCTTCGTGACTCCGATCGAAGAAGAATGCACGTGTGATACGTGGGCGACCATTGATTCTATTAAATCTCTATATATACATATATATATATATATATATATATATATATATTTAATACGGGACCGCACACACGTACAATTCCTCGCGCCACGCCTCGGGATCGTCGACTCGTTCGATCTGGCACACATGTCTATATGACTGTCGATTCCGGCTGTGCACATCAGAGTCCTTGGAAACCCGTTGGCCTTGACGAAGTTGAGAGGTGATCGAAGCATTCTGAGCGTGCAACTTTGTGCTGCCTCCAACGACGACGAAAAAGAAGAATTCATTAAGTCCGGTAAGTGCAATACAACAAAACGAAAGGAGGTTCCGAGATGTTCGGGGTTGAAGAAGATGACGGGTAAAAAGGAACGTTTACGTCCAGTTGCGACTATTTAATAGTGGTTATAATTTTTG
The DNA here is from genome assembly GCA_030523105.1 of Ophioninae sp. A BG-2022a. NCBI lineage: Eukaryota > Metazoa > Arthropoda > Insecta > Hymenoptera > Ichneumonidae > Ophioninae sp. A BG-2022a. The sequence continues at coordinate 16,166 of JAPYZI010002382.1, read as the reverse complement.
CCAGGGATTTGCCAAGCGCTGATGGTAGAGACCTAACCTTCAATACCGATAAACGTTTCGTTCTGAAAAAACAAAGAATTATTTATACGTGCTCCCCCGGAAACTGTTGGAATCCACGTAGCAACCGGTCACGTACTTTCGATAGCGCATACGAATACCGTAGGGAAGGGGTGTGTGATTAAATGCGCATAAATATATGCAGCTGACCCCATGAATACGTACTTTATTCTTGGTCTCGTCGGTTTTACTCGGACGGACGAAGGAGACAAGCACGCCTACTCCGTGTACAGGAATTTCGTGCACGGCCACACACACGGAATATCAAACTTGAGCAAGCGCCTACTTTTACCTCGTTATACGGAATTGCACAGTCATTCTTCAAGGTTTCTAACGTAACGGAATGGTGTGACGGAAGAAGAGATGGGATGGAGAGAGAGAGAGAGAGAGAGAGGTGAAGTATATTTGTCTCTGCTGTCAGAGTTCCATCAACCCGTGACGTATCCAAAGGTTTCTAATCCAATTGACGACGTAGCTTTAGAGTTTTCCCACTCCGGAAGCGGTTCAGTCGTTGGTAAGCCTTGAAAAATTACACCAACTTGGATTACCAGTGATCTTCCTGAAAAGCTTACGGCGATCAAGCTCCACGGAGCGTGTAATCCGGTGCGTGCCGATTCGCGGTCGCCCAATTTCTGTTCGAGTAACTTCAAGGATCTTGTGACTGATCACGCAGAGTTCGTTATCCAAACACGTTATTTTTCCATTCTCAATTTTGTCCTTTTTTTTTTGGTCGAACGCAAGCACGATAGTGAGTGACTCTCCGCGGGACATAACGAGGTCGAAGGAGAAAGATTATATGGCTTGTTCCTGATGAAATTCAACTATGGCCCAAATGTACAATTTTGGAACTTCTATGTATATTGCTATGCGGGTAATGCAACGCGGGCGTGCAATAACTGGTGGTAGTTATGGGAAACGGGATTCCGAGAAGGTTACGACTCGAGCCCTAACGAGATCCCCTTAAATCCTAGAGTTAGCCTATTCAGACTGCTAACGAAAAGGAAGGAAAATGTGCCGGATCTCCTGGGGGCAACAGGCGGTACCGAAAGAACAGGTGAAAGGAGAAACCGAAAGGTGCAATGTTGTGGCCTCCTGGCTCTCATCAACTCGAAACTACTTTTCGTTTCGAACCTCACGGTAGAATGTGGATATCTTCTTTGCAGTCACGATACGGAAACGTTATTTATAATAAATATATCTACCAGTGTAACAGGGTAAACAAGCTAAGCTTTATCACTATATTTTTTATGATCGCTATACTTTTGCAGCGTCCACAGAAAATCGCGTATGTGCGAGTGATCCATAATTTATTTATCCAATTTTCACAAAACAGAAAAGCTCGCTTTGACGTATCCCCATCAAAGATTTTCGACCAAGATTCGTAAATCAAGGTTCTGTATAGTCATGAAACAATTTTATTGCACTCAAAGCTCCAAACTTCAAAGTCGGTAGCAAGCTTACCAAATCCTCAAGCCACTTGCCCTAAGTTTCATGATGACACGGTTCTGATACAATCCACTTGCTGAAGGATCACCAAAAAACATTTTCGCAAGTTTATCCGCGAAGGAACGATGAATCAAGCTGCGATGAAAACCCCCAAAAATATATACATGACATATATATAATATTCCCAGAGTCAACTGTCTCGTTATGTCGTTTTTTTTGTTTTTTTGGGAAAAGTATGGAACGTGCGCACCGGCAAGTTGCACAGCCGACATTGGGAGGGTATAAAAAAGAAGACGCGAATTCGAAAGGTTAAAGTGTACGTGACAGCAATAGTGGGGTGAATTTATGCACGTGCGTGCGTACGCTCGTAAGAGAGAGAGAGGGAGAGAGAGGAGAGAAAGAGATAGCGGTGGTACGAACGCCGAAGAGATAGGGAACGGGTGCAAGGCACTGTGCCCATGTAATTACGTATGATTTACGGTTGTTGCTCGTACATACACGAAGGTCGACATACAACACGTTTTCGCGAACTGGCACACTTACGAGAGGCTCGTGGACGCGTTAGTTTGCCTCGATGGTCCCCATAATACTCTCAGCTGACGACTACCGTTATAGTTTAGGCTGAGTGCGTTATTACGATAACGAAACGTATCCATGAATATATGTATACCTATGAAACACTAGAGCTCGTGTATGCACCCGAACACTTTGTTTGGAACTGGTGGATTGACCATTAAATCTAATTGACGACAGAACGGTAATGAAACGAAACTGTGACGGGGAGTTACGCGCTCCCGCTCTATCCGTATTGACGACTATTACGATACAAGGAGGCGAATCTGGGTTATCAAACTCCCATAGACCAAACTATATATTTTTTTAAATATTAAATTTCGATGATAAAGATAAACGGAAGAGAATCTGAAATTCAGCCCGGTCTAACTATCTGACTATCGGCATAAGCACCGGTGCTAAGTGCTGAGAGCGATGTTCAATCTTCCAAATGTGTGCAGAGTGCAATATCCCGTAAACTGATGAGACCTAGGGTCAAAAGCCGTCCACGGATCCATCGCTCTACGTTTATCTCCATTATACGATCACTGTAGCTCGGGATATACACTCTATCGTATGTAATTCAAGCACACCTTGTTTCTCCGTATGTTGACTCATTAACAACTTCGTATTCGTTGTATACAAATGCCAATACCCCTGACCCACTGAGTAAAGGAACGAATCCAGTCTGACTGTTCTGAAAATCTCTGATTTTCATTATTTTTTCTAAACATTAAATTCGTTTTACATGTTTTTATTTTCGTTCATTCAAATGATTTGTATCGTACACAAAAATGATTTTTAACGATTATTTTTTGTATCATTGTTCTGTTACTAAAAATAATACCTAAAAAGTGAAATCTATATGGTGGAAAGTATTATTCCTTAAAATATTGTCCCAAAAAAAAACCATTTTATTAATAAATGTGAAAAACACTTGTTCATCGTATGCAGCAATTCAAATATGATTCGTTGACTAGCCAATAATCATTCATCGTATAAACCTCAGGATTCGCTTTGATCAGTTATTCTCTTTTCCCAAGCTTTTCAGCCGATACGACGTATTGTCGAAATGAGAAAGTCCAAGTGTACTTTGACAGGATGATGCCTATTATTGGACTCATCACGTACCAGTCTAACCTTAGAGGCTGTTTAAGAATACTGAAAGCGAGAGCGGATCGGTTACAATGGTAATAATCACCGTAATTGTCATATCTTGAACATTGGCTAATAACAAACTCATGGTACTCTTGTAAAGGACTAGGTATGTTAGGCTGGTTAACGGAACCAATGTTATCGAGTCGACCGGATCGATCGTTTGCCTCAGGCCACTCGCTGTTGCTGCTAGATGTGGTACCACCAAAAGACAACCTACTCTGTCTCTTCCAATGATCCAATCCATTCTGATGCCTCATGACGTATACTCTTATCGCTCTTAACCCAAACAAACATAAACAAACTCGTTACGTATACTCTTATCGCTTGGCGATACCTAGCGTCCAATTTTGGACGTTGCATCGACAGCGAAATGTATGACCAGTGTATTCCTAATTAGCTGCTAGTTTCATACGAAAACAGCATCATCAAACTTTATGACTTTGTTGTAGAACGGGGCAGGATAATAATATGTGCCGGTTGGAAAAAGTATCGAGTTCTGTACGGTATTCAAGCGCTCATGTACTCCACCACCATCCATATGGAAGCCAAGCCACTATCATTGTTACTTTATTCCTAGAAACCCGAAATAGCTTCCTGTACAAGGTGGTGCAAACATTCGCGTTCGCTCCAGGGTGCGCCCTTGACAAAAAGTTTGTATCCCCTTGCCGTTCTCTTGTACGTTTTCCTCGTTGGAACGAGGCTTCGTTTTCGGAAACAGCGTAATTGCCACCGCGAACAATGGCCCCAACCTCGATGAAAAGGGTCGGTGGAGAAGAAGCAGGGAGAACGGTCCGTTGAAAACGGCCAACTTTCTGGCACTCTTCCAATTTCTCACACGTACGACTATCATCAGTCGTTCCGCATGTACAATTCTACATATATACGTATTTTGGTCGATGTATTCGCGTCCATGTATACACCCACACATTCGTTTCCTTTCACCTTTTCTCATCCATCGTTTCTCATCTGTGGAGCTTTGGACTTATATCCCCACCGAACTGCTCCTTCTTACGGCTCGGAAGAGAGTCTTTGAGTCACGAAAACGCACGGGGGAATATTTATTTTTTTGTTCTAATATTGCGTCCAGACGATCGGAAAAGCAATCAATAAAATTGGATGGTGGAAGGGGGGAGGAGAGGAGGGATTTATGCAGCTCGCGTATGTTCCTAATAGACGTTATTTCGGCTTCTGTGTACTATACATTTTTCGGTCTACCTGCAGTACGGAATTTCAGAAACGAGTTTGAGGATTCATACAACTCGTGCATCGAGAGTTGGTGCAATATACGAGGACAAAAAAATGATTGAGAAAGAGATCTAAAAAGGACGAGCACTGTAGAAGCAATTCTATTGGGTCTATGTACAAACGTATTTTGTCCAAGTGTTTCATTTAAATACAAAGAAAGGCAATCAAAATCCAAAGCGAATATTGGAGTGTACCCTTCCGTGAGTGGTCATCGCTGTTCCACGAATAACGTGACCTCGCTCATTCAGAGTACGTCTCGATTAATTGGTGTTCGGTGGCATCCGGTTTGTGGTTTCGAAAGTACTCCCGGGTTTGAGTGTATATAAATGTATGTGGCAAGTGCTCGGGTAGGAAAGATCCTACTTGACACTTTTCTAGATTGGAACGTCGGTGCGAGGTATCTTTCAACCGAGACAAAAGAAAAAGTGAGGCGAAGGAAAAATGGAGACCAAGGAGATCTCGCGTAAATCCTTAAGTGTCTGATAAAATCGATAGACCTTAGAAGATATTTCACGGTGCAGCGTAACAGCAGATGTAGATTTATTAGTACTCGATGATTAGCCGATTATTTTTATTGACAGCTCATTAGTAGCGCGACGGAAGTCCCGGAAAGTGGGTAGCTTCAGTAAAATTAGTGCTGTCAGGAAATCGTAATGGGAAACGCTACTTCATATATCGACGTTACGAGAATAAAGTGGAGAATAAATGTTAAAGAAACGGACGGACTTTGAGAGAGAGGGGGGTGGGAAAGAAGCTTCTAGTTGATATCCGCCGGGACGGCTACCCAATGGTAGGAGTAAAATGCCACTGGGCTTCAGAGGATCTTCTCCTCTTGGTTTTCCTTCCAGATACGAGGTCTCGACCATCCGCTGTACGGTGGAAAACCGGTAGAGCAGTTAAGCCTTGGAAAATTGAGTGCGCATCGTCCTCGAAAAGAGCCACAGAGCGAAGCCAACCTAGCGCGCACCCACACGTAGACGACCGGTATTGGCCAAGTGGAAAAAGCCGAGCCGCGATGTCTCTAGTGGAGCGACCTCCACCAGTGCTCTCCACCCCTCTATCTGGACCAACTCGCATCGCCACCACCATCATCACTTTCGAGAGAGCAGACCACACAAAAGTCGTGCGAAAACTTTTCAGAGCAATCCGTTGGCCCTCGCGTGCACCGGAGCTCAATTTCTTCTTCCTCTTCTTCTTCTTCGTTTCCTCCTCTCCGCCCCCGCCCTTCCGCTCCTTTTCCTCTATTTCCCATTTTTTTTTTTTGGGTACCACCCTATATTCTGGTTTTCCGCAACTCCAACCGAAACTATCTTTTTCCACTCTGCTGGACTTTCCACCGACCGGCATAATCATCTCATCCGTTCTGCTGTCTTGCGCGTACGCTGTGTCCACGTTCCTTTGAAACATTTTTTGGCCTCCGCTTCGTACTGGAAGAATGAAAGGGAACACGGCCCATGAGAGAAACAGCATCGAGCTCTCTCAACGGACAGTAGTTTCATCCACATAACCATCCTGGTTTGTTACCGCAGTTGTCACTGCAGAAGGGTGATCGAAAATGTTGATGATCATTCAAGTTGCAACCGGTTTTTGAAAATGCAGATTTATTGATGATATTTAGGTAGACGAATGGATCGCTTTACTTTCGTATATTAGTTTTCTCCAATGGAACCACATTTTCATCATAGAATAGGAAGCTCTTTGACTACTACGTGAAAAGGAGGTCGCTGGCCTAGCAGTCAATCGGGCACGTACCGTTATATCTCCATCTCTGAATCTTTTTCCACCTGGTAATCCCTTCAGTGGACCAAACATATGGCAGTCAGACAAGGACGAGTCTGGATGGTGGATGTTTAAGGGGTTGCCAGTATATCGAATATTGACCTGCATATTGGCTTTCACTGCCGCATATTGGACTTCATTGATACATATTGGTTTTCACTGACGGATATTCGTCTTCATTTGCCTCTGATCATCTCTACCGCCGGTCACCGTAGGACATTCGTGTCTTTGATTTCACACTTCATCACGACCATTTCGAGATATATACCTAATGGAACACTTGAGTTTTATTCGGCCTATCATCTCTAAACTGTGCAGCTTGGAGACTCTTTGAAATTCCACTCAATTTCACAAGCTTCATTGAAGAAACGAATGATAAAGCGTTGCGCAATGATCGCTGGCACTTCCTGTTCATTTATAACGAAATTTATATCTACTGAAAGAAACTGTATAGAAATTAAAAACACAGGACATTTTTATAATTAAAAAATATATAAGTATTTAAGAAATTGCGTTTTATTTTGAATTCATCATCGGAATAATCGTTGCGAATGACTGCCACGTCTGATATTATTCGACACTGCGCACGTCTAAAGTTCTCATTAACTCCGAAAGCGGTTACCATTTCGTTTTTCTATTCCGAGATAATGGCATTCTCTTCACGAAGGCCCGGATGAGGAAACAGCACGAAGCCCTAGGGAGTTCTTGTTTCAACTAATTTCGGGATATCCGAGTCAGGACAAATACACACTCAGCTCAAATGCGCTTGACTTCTTCTTCTTCGTCTACCTTCACCCCTCTCGTTTATGCCACTCACCGGAAACGTAAATACCCGAGTGCTTACGTAAGTGGCAAGTTTAGCCCGAGTATGCGAAAGGAGAATTAAAGCAAAGTCGCCTACACTTACTACTCCGAAGAGAGAGATGGCAGACAGAAAGCCAAACTGAGCAAGTTTTCACATGAAAAGGGTCCGAAGGTTTAACCAAACTCCATTCCAACGTGCTTCTCTCCGGTATGCGGTTGAGAAACTTCCAATATGTTTCGACTTATGGTATGTAAATGATCATCTTTTTTTAAAAAAAAGTGCTAGTTGGAAAGACAAGTTTGGATCGTCCGAATGCTTGCTGCAATCCAAAAAGGTAATTCTTCCGTTGGGCTTGACGCTTAATGAACTTTTTTAAAACTCTGATCGTTTTTTTTTTCAAATATAAAGCGACTTTTCAAATTTTTCTGGCTAAGTAAATTTGGTTTTCGATGTTTTTTTTTAACGGAGATACCCATGTTCCCAACATATGTTGACATTATCAGCCATTTTGGATTCGGCTCTCCGCGAATTTTGTTTTATTCCCTAAAGTGAATAGGTCTGTAAAATCGTAAACATAGATATTGATAAATACATCAATATTTTTCGAATAATTTTCTGTCGGATTAAAAATGAAAAGAATGATTTGGGAACGTTATCAATCGGGGAAAAAAATACGAAGTACACAGTTAGCCTTCAAATATGAACTACCTACATATTCTATGAAATCCATTTGAATCTGGGAGCTCTGGGAACTCGCCAAAAAAGAGTCCGAAAAAAATGTAACTCTACACGCTTTTATTCAACAGAGTGTATTTTTGGTACACCATCAGCGCGAAATCTGAATAGAAAAATTTGTGAATTGGAACTTCCAAGTTCGTACCCAATGCAAATTGAATGGCAGGTTTACCAGACCAGCAATAGAATTTTTTATATTCTTTTGTTTATTCACTTTAATAACTGTATAAAATATTTCTTTGCCGAAGTATGGGGTGGAGCTCTGATAAATATAAAAATACTTGCATGAATATCATAGCAGCAATGTAGGAAAAGAAACATTTGGAAAGTTCGACTAAAAAAAATTCATTTTCACTCAATGGACTCTGCATTGTGCATTTACACCGAACTGTATTCTATATGCAACGTATATTCGACATCCACACTTTTTTTTCGTAAAAAGTGAGTCGTTATATCGGCTGGCAGCTGACACGAGCTCGGGGCATTGATGTGTGTTCGCAGTAACGATATGTTGCATTCAATTATTTCTTTGTTTAAACGAGATCGCATGACGTAGAAATTTGCATCGTACGGATGCAACGGGGTTGTTTTTTTTTTAACGAAGGTGAAGTTTGCCATGATCGGATGAAACGAAAATGATCGTTTTTCGTTCTATTTTCCCAGATATTGTATGGCGGAAAAAACCGAAAAATAAAAAAAAACGAAAACCAAAAACCTGAAAAAAAAAACCAAGAGTACATATCTTGAAATTTTTATTCGACGGTTGAACAATGACTCAAAGAAAATAAAAAACGTAATGAAAAATGGGAATAAAAAAAAATGCTAAGAAGAACGATGCAAACTTCAACTCCATTATCTTTCAATTAATTTTATTGCTGTATCAAACGCACTTTTGCTTTTGCGACTCGAAGACTTAAATATCTAATTAGAATACGCATAGAAAAGTTTGTACGAATGTCCCAACTCGAATCGACAAGAAAAACAAAAAAAAATAAAGGAGAATAAATTTTCATTGGGTTTCAACGATGCAAACATCGTTACGATTAATTTTTGGTCTTTTGACGTTCTAGCCGTATTTATATATACGAATGGAAATCTTCAAAATATTCACTCCGTCTCCGATAAATGATATTAGCAATTTATTAGCTCTGCCAGACGAGAAGTTTCCGGCCAGGGATTAATCTGCAATATCAGGAGGGATTCTCTACCTATAGAGATTCGGTGGAGGGCTCATTGAAGGAGTCTGGACGTGATATCGGCCAGACTAAGAGACTTGATGACAGGCCGGATGTATATGTATACGTATATAGATCGAGTGAGTGGGAATATAAGACGCGAGGTGGATCGAGGCTAGAGAAGCGAGGTACCGTTCATGGTGCTTCGAATCGCTAAATCCCAGCAGCAGGCGATAATCCGCACGGTTCGTCGACGATAATTAAAGTTTGCCTTCGTACGTATCCGCAAGCCTTGGTCCACCTTTCGGTTTTGTGAGCGTCTCTCGCTTTTACGTTCGTATATATTTCTCATACGTGCTCGGCCTGTGCTTGGTCTCAATCTACTTTACGGAAACCCAGAAATACCTCTGGATCTGCAGTGATCGCTCATCCGGATGAGAACTCTAGTTCTGATGACATTTATCAAAAGTTTCAACTGGAAAAACCCGAGGCAAATACTTGGACACGTGGAAGACGTTTTCAGTATCGTCGAGCTGTACAAATTCACGTAACCGTCAAACTCTTCCATGAAAGTTCATTCAAATTTCGAAGGCAACCCAAGCTTTTGAACTTCTAACATTTAGTGGATCGATCCTGTTCGCGATGTTTTTAAGTACGAAAGATGCAATTCGTAACTCACCGTTCGAACGACACCTTTTATTCCCCGCTTTCATACGAAATATTTTATTTTTATTTTAGAAAGCAAACGATACGTCGCTCCATATACATACGGGTGTACACGTATATACTACGTAGAATCGATTTGCGCGTAACTACCGCGTATATCCCATTAAGGATGCGGTCTGGCACATCGGCGATCGGCCCACTTTCGGCAGTCACTACGGATCCTCTCGAGTCTTACCGGTTATTCCGAAAGAAATCAATACGTTCACAAGTAAAGTGTGAGAAAAAGAACGTCAGATTGTGACCACACGCGCCAACGTGAATCCAGAAAAGAGCGAGTGAGAGAGAGAGAGAGAGAAAGGCATCGCGAAACAATTATGCTCTTAACTTTGCTACAATTTCAAGAAAAATATTTATTTTTACGATTCATATTTCATCGATTCGTGGAGGGATTAGGTTACTGTGAAAAAAATAGAACAATTTTTAATAGGAAATGGACCATTTTTTGTTCATGCAAAAACGATATTAAAAATAGTACGTAAACAAGTATAAAATGTACGACACTCATATATATATATTATAGAGTCTACATGGGGGTTACGCGTACTTCAAATCAATGCTGCTAACGAACTGTATGCCGTACAAAGTTTCTTTTTTTTCGTTCGAACGTTGAAAGACTGGAATAGGATATGAAAGAGAAAAATCTCATATAAATACGTGAACAAACTTTGAACGCGAAGGGTTCACGTTCAAACCTTTTTTTACTAGATTTTTAATAACTTCTTCAATTTTTGTTTATCTTTGATATTGCGTATACAACGCTGAATATGCTTGAAACAAAAATATACTGATTAGGAATAAATGATTTATTAATTTTTATAAACTTTTAGTTTGACTAAACTTAAATTTAAATAACATTAATTTTATTAAACTTTGAGAAGTTAAAGTTTTATTAATCGTTTTATTTATTGCGGAAGGGCAGCTTCCATCCTCTCCACGATAAAAGATACTTCGGTTATAACGGCTTTCTTCTTCCTTTCTTCTGTTTATTGTATTTTCTTTTTTTTTTTCAATTACGTGCTTTGAACTTTTTTCTCGCAATTATAGAGCCGCGACAGCTCGTAAAGATTCAGACCGTCGGTAGACGCGCTCGTGAGAAATGTGAAAGTACTCGACATTAGGCAAAGCGTTTTTTTTTTTCTTTTCGTCCTTTTTTATAGTCCGTGCCAGACCGGAAGCCTCGATGAGGAGAATCACTCCGATCCTGAGTATTCACGCTGACTACTCGTTTTTTTTTTTGTTTTATTTTCCACTCTCGTCTACGACCAATTAGAATCGCCAATCCCGCGACTTGCCACTCGAAGTGTGCTCGAGCTCTGCTCATTTCCTGCAAGAACCTCTTCGGCTGCCCTCACTGATAGTAGCGGTCGGAAATTATCACTGATGTAATGGCCCCCGTTCATCAGGGCTAAACCATCATCCGAGAATTCCCGCGCTATTGAAATTCACCTCGTTCCAATGCGATGAAAATCCTTTTTTAATCCATTTGTTTTTTTTCATTTATCAAATTATTTGGATTATTCATTGCAGATTCGAAATGCGGATTCGAAAAAAGAAGATATTTTGAAAGAGACAAATCGCTCATCTGTCAAAAATGTTATGACAGTTACGGATCGTAATTCTCTTTTCAAAAAATAAAAATATTTTGAAAAAGACGAAACAAAAAATAATCTACCAATACTATTTTTAATTTATTGTTTTATATTTCTCAAAATATTATAACGAGTACCGAAGTTGTAAAATAAGTTGAAATAAAAAAGATTGATCTTTTCATTTTGATTATGATGTTGAGGAACAATACACTTGTTCCTTTCATTATTCTGTACATAACTTTGATCAATCTGTACAGTAAAACGACAAAAGGTCATTTTCGTCAAAAGGTCAAAAGATTTCAAAACTACCAGCTCGAACCATCGAAATTCTCCTTTTGTTTTTCATTTCGATACGACTTATCTTTCCCACAGATGTGTAAAAAAAAAAAAAAAACCCGTACAGACAAACCCAAACAAATTTTGTGTTCGTTCAATTTTTCGGATTAGTGCATTTGAACCTTCGAAATTCTTTTTTTTTTTTTTCATTTCGATACGATTATTTTTCACATAAATATAAACAAAAATCCAGTAAAGAGAAAAATAAAAGAATATTTGCGTTAGTTTAATTTTTGGAATTAATGGAGATGTATATGTGGGTTGAAAGTTTCACACGAGGAGTGCATCGGGGGGCGGAGAGGTTTGCATTTAATACTGTAGACGATCGGGTTTCTCTCGGGAACTCTCACTCGATGGTACACGCTCGTCTGCTTCGTTACGGGGCATACCTACTTCCGCAGCTCGCGCGTGTCCGTGTGCTCGCGGTTGTATCGACGACAGGCTGCTCTAGTTCGTCTTCGAGGCTCGTACGAGTTTAACTTATCTACGGAGAAAGACGAACACGCGCATACGGAAAACAGCGCAATCCCGTGCTGTCTCGTGACCGCGTATAAACATCGGGGAATCTTCATGACGAAGTGAGCGTGGCAACACACGTACAAGTGGCTTTCCGTCCCGGGGCTCTCGAAGAATTAGAGTAAAGACAATAAAGTATCTCACGCTTACTGTACACTAAAGAAAGGAAACAAAGTAGGTTTCGAAAACTTGCCGTTGTTTATTCGAATACTTCGTACTCGAAGACAGAGTTGGCTGTTCTTAAACGAACGAATGGAAACAAATGCTACGATATTTTTTATTGAAAAATAAAGACGTTTAGTGGTCCATTTTTAATTCTAGTTTTTCTAGTAGTTTTTTTTTTACGTTTTCTAGTAGTTTTCCTCCTAGTATTTCTAGTTTTTGTAATAGTTTTCCTCCTGGTTTTTTTTGTATTTTCTAGTAGTTTTCTTCGACCCTATTCTTTGTGAACGATCTTTTGGAATACTGAAACGAAGGTCTGTGCAAATATTGAACTCGATCAGCTCGATTTGATGCTTTTCGGACGGTTTTTGTGACCGCGCAAGTTTTGTCTCCGGACTTTCGATCTTCAACGACCTCTCTTTGTATTTTCATGAGACGACCTATAAAATATTGACTTCCGGTGGAAAAAGTCAAATATGTAATTTGTACTTTTGAAGATTTACATTTGAGTCAGCTGTGCACTTTTTTTTTATGAGGACGCGTCGAGCTGATTTTAAAGTCCATTTTCTGGGAACGCTGGATGTCAAAATGGTGGTGCTCATTCAGTGGATATGGGAAAGACATTTTTGGCTATGTTTATGTAACATTTTGTACCAACAGGGGTCCCCGTTTTCCAAATCGATTGACCCAGACGTTGATTTTGTTGAAGTTTGGGTTTGTTTGGGTTGGATCGCAATGAGAATGATTGTTTTCCAACTTCTTCTATCTTTTTTTTTTATCGTTATAAAAATATGGCGCAATATTTTTTCGGTTCTTATTTAAAAAAATAATGATTCGCATCCGAGAAAGAAAACACTTCGTGAAATATTGGAAATGAGAAAATAAAAATGATAAGATAAGAAATTTCGTTGCGTCGCAAACTTTAGGTCCATGAAGTGAGGGAGGAGCACAGGAAAATTCTGCAATATCGGGAAAATAGTACTAAATGCCAGCCGACTCTTCTATCGAAGTTCGAACACTCTCTCTCGATGACGCATCTACATCTTTATCAGAAAAACGTAGAAACGTACCAATATCGATTTTCGTTCGGTAAAACGATCTCGTTCGTTGATCAAACCATACTTCAATACTTTATTATGGCTTTATTCGTTTCACCGTAAATATTTTCGATATTCATCGTAAGAAATATTCCCCGGAGAATTGATTTTCAAAGCTGCGTTTATAACTTTTCTTTTATAATAACAATAACAATAACTGCAACTACGTGTATCCATTTTTCAGTACGAAACGCGATTTTAAATTACGAGGATAATTTCATTAAAATGTAATGCTTTTTTTGATGCCAACAAAAAGCCGTTGTAGTGTCACGGTGACGGCGAGAGGAAGGTCAACGAGCATATAGCCAGAAGAATTTTCATTACTCGAACAATTCATTCGTCAAGCGAGAAAAAATTCTCTCGCATGTTTAAGAAGCTCGACATACCGGAAGCATAATTGAATATTAACTCTCAACGATCACCCGGGGTCAACATGAACCCAAGTGCAATTTTTCTTCATTGTTGTTCTTTACTTTAAATGGAATTTTCTACGATTGTCGTTTTTCACTGCAGATACAAGAATAAATACCTTTTACGAAATGCTTATGACGAGGTTTTTTTTTTTCTCAAATTCCAATGTCTGAAGAGTGATAATCCTCAAATTTTATGAAAAAAAATTCATAATTGCAAGACATATTTCTAAATAAATACATCGTAATACATACCGATGTATATCATTTTGCCGATTTTTACTCTGAAAACTTAAGCACTTAACATTAAATAAATCGAGCGATATATCTTTTTTTTCTTGAAAACTACTTTTTTCAGCTTTTATTTTACGCCCATTAAATTAATGTAAGTGAATTTATTTCGGAGTTACGATTTTTTTTAATACAGCCCCGTTTTTCACCAAATTGCTCCGGACATTTAAAATATACATACATACACATATATATACATATATTATTTGTTGTACCATAGAATTATGATTGGTGCATAAAGTAGAAGGTTTGTAGCAATAGCAGGATTTTTTTCAGATTTTTTAAATCGTAATAAGTCAGTTAATTAACGCGGGGACATAAATGACCCACCTTTACAGACATGACGTGCCAAAAAAAAACCATTACAGACGACGGGTTAATAATATTTCATAACAGCAAATATTAATCTTTGGTTTTCGACCGGTATAGCCTCCTTGCTTGCACTTCCGCTGCGTGCACCCGAGGTCGAATTCAATAAATTCTACGCGGTGAAGAAGTCAACCACAGGTTCGTTCTGTAAATTTCATTCGCGCGATATCCAACGCGCATTTTGTAAAACCTAACAAATATTTGGATAACACTTTTGGCACGTATAAATGTAGGGCGGGAGAATGGATTTTTGGCAAATTTCATATATTTCTGGTTGGGAATATTTGTACAATTCAAGTGACAAGAAATGAAGCGTTAAGAACAAACAGAAACGTTTGAGTGGTGTATACAGTTCCAATTAAAAAAAAAAGCTCAAGGATCCACGGGCTCGGATTCTTTTTTTAATTAAACAAATTCCGAGATTACTTTGTTTGTTTGTTTAGCTTTAATTCGGTTTTTTACTGGTCCCTCTACCGAATAAAAAAATCAATGTTGGATGTAATTAAGGGTAGCTTTCGAAACTGGCATAAAAATCCTACAAGATTCTTTAACTGATTAAAAAAAAATGTTTTTCACCCGTTATCCCATTTTCATAATCTTCATTCATGCACTTGAAATTGGTATCGTTGCGACGCACTGAAATTTCTTTTCTCACTTTATTATTTCCTGAGATCGATTATTTGGCGAAATTTTTTTTCTTTTTTTTTTTCATTTTTCAATTCTAAATTATCACAATAAAGATTTGTATAATTATTGAGGTATTTTACTTATACACTCAGTTTAAAAAAAAATAGATAAATTAAAAAATAATTAGTTTCGTTGCGAACTTCAATTTCATTCATCCTCATTTACCAATCGACAAAAAAAAAAACATTTACGATACGTGATTTTAAATAACAATGGAAGCAGGAAATTACGAAAAAAAGATAACATTTCCCGACCCTCTCTTTTCCTTTTCATCCCTTATCTCCTCTCGATGTTCATACAACTTCGATAGGCATTATTCCAATATTAATTTTCGCAGTATTAAATTTTGCCAATATCTCAAAAAGTACCGAAAATAATCCACGCCCGTTGTACAATGGAGTTGACGCGGCGACGTAAAAGCGAACGTGTATACCAGCGAATGAATACTATTTTCTAGCACAGTACCCAGTTCGGACGGTGTTACATCTCTAGGTATATATCTACGCGTGCAGTGCACTGATAACAAACAAAGGGAGGTTTCGGTGGAGGGGGAAAGCTTTAACCAACAAAATTTCGTGCGTAAAACGAGGTCGGTTAAGGTCCTTTTGCTCACCAGCAATGAATTTTCATATGCGGGTATGAAACACACTCTATGGGTACTGTCATGGTTTTATGCGTTACTACGACGCGGGGACACGTTCATGCTTAAACTCGTTAATTTTCGTCCCGTTACGGCGTAAGCCATGTACCTTTCTCGCGCTATGCAGCAATATCGCAATAACACCGAAATTTTCCGCTCTACAATAAATTATTTGATCGAAATCGGGAACCAGCGAAAATGAAACTAACGTTTCGTTCCGCGTCTCACCGCGATACAAAAAGAAACCAACGAAATCGGATCATTCGATTTCTACCTCGGACGCATCTATCTTGATTTCGAATCAAAATAAAATCCGCCCGTGATTCATCGGGGGGGGGGGGGGGGGGGGGGGTTGGGGGGGGGGGGGGGGAGGGGGGGGGGGGGGGGGGCG